>JAADVB010000119.1:0-53973 GCA_023334545.1 Salisapilia sapeloensis | reverse complement strand
GAATGCTACTGGGTCGACGACGTTGCGTGCGAGTCTCTTGGACGCGTAGTATGTGTTGTAGTAGGACACTAGCCATACGACACCGAAAGCCCCGGATCCGAGGACCTTAATGTCCTGGATTTCTGAGAAGTTGAGCTTTTTATCGATGAGCTCTCGGTCGCTCCAGATGTCGTAGAAATTGAAGCCGTCTGATGAGTCTCCGAAAAAGGTTGCTGGCAGAGTTTGGACTTCTATCTCGGTCATTGTCTTTGCCATATCTTGCGTGTACCCACTCTCCTCATTCTTCGTCACCGAAACTGACTTACGTCGACGTAACCACCAGACTGCCGCAACAGATAAAATGAGCAGAGCAATAACGATCGGAATAACGATGACGAGTGTGCTGGGTCCCTCGTCTACTAGGCTTTCTTCATGTGAACCGTTGGAATCTTTTGACGAGCTTTTCGAAGGGGAGATAGTAATTTGGGGTTTAGCTGTGTTTGGAGCATCCTCTGACATACTGGTAGCTGATGCTGAGCTCGAAAGGTCTGATGCAATACCAACGGCCGCTGTTACATCGCCAACATTTGATGCTAAGCCAATATTCGCAAGTGCAGCATCAGCGATAGATTCTACAGCACCTTGAGGTATTAGTGCTGAGATTATATTCGCTATTGCTGATCTAGCCGTATATCGTCTAGTGCCTTCATCAGTGGATGCTGCAGAATCCGTAGAAACCACTTGAAGTAGCCTACGCTCATTCAAATCGCTCGACACGGATGCATAGGTTGGGAAGATTATGTTGTGCCAGTCATCTATATATACAGACTGATTAACTTTGCTATACACGCACACATAAGAACAAAGGTGCATGAATACCTTGTAGGTAGTCGAAACTCGAAGCATTCTTGCTGTCGATGTCTTCTTTGCATAAATATTCGAAGGCACGATGCAGTTCCTTTATATTCACGTATCCAAATAACTTGGAGAGAAAATCGCAGCCTGGAAGCTCTTTATACAATTCTTGATACGCTTCGACGCATGAAGCCTTGCAGTCGTAGGTCAAAGTTTCCATGTCCACGCAAACATTATCGTATCGAAATTTGTTTGATTCTGTTTGCATTTCAATTAAATTAATTTCCTCTTCCTCGGTACAAACTTCGCTCAGCACGCTTTGTTGGAAATGCGTGTTGATGAGGATCACGAGAAGGATTGCCGACCGATTCATAACAAGGTAATTTTCACTCGTAGTATTCCGATATGATCACAGTGGGGAATATCAAGTGGAAATGACGAAAGCGCTTTACTTGACTAGTTCTCCGGCTACACAACAGGCTTGACACCCAGACGTAGGCGTGTCCAGTGGATGGGCAGTCATGTGGATTTCATCCGACAACTACACGCTGCATTAGTCTATGCACATCCTTATCAGACGAACGATTTCTGCTATTCTAAATGATACGAGGAGGCGATGAAGATATCTTTGAAGATGTTCATACTTTCTGCGCGAAAACACCTTGATCATACTTTGCTCTAACGGACGAGTGCATTGAGACAAGCGCAAGTACTGCGAGTCAATGCGCAAATGATAACATACGAGTGATGCAGTAACTTAGTTGCAACGGACGCAAGACTCCTCTTGGCACGTCAATTCATCTCGTTGGCTGCAAAAGAAGAGCAGCTTTGACTCATCGGAGCTTTGTGCTTTTCCACGATGTTACTTGAAATCGATCATGAAACGCATCATATTTGCGCACAAATAACACCTCAAAATAAAAAGTTACCACGAAACTTGTTAGTTGCCTCATCTACTGCAAGCATACCCCATGAGCTAGTTTTAGTTAAAGAACTCGGTACACCATCCACCCTTGCATAGACGGCTATTACAATATCCCGATGCCAAGGTTAAAAAGAAGGTCCACAGCTTTACCACACCGTCGATTGTGATACACACGTGAAAATGTCTGGCATTAGTCCTCTGCTGCTCGTATGGTGTTGACCTTCGACCATTCGGTCATGTTCACACTGAGTCAGTATTTAATGAAACTGGGAATTCACATTCAAAGTAGACTGGACTATAAAGTGGAGTACGTTGACGTCTAGCTCTTTACGACATATAATTACCTTCCTAACCTCACCGGTCTCTAGCATGCTTAGATAGCGCGTATGATGGACACAAATGGGACCTTGCAGGCATGAATTTTATTTACCTCCATGAAACTATCTTAACTAGAAGCTACTGTAGCTATTGCGCTGTGGTAATTTAGCATCTTCAAACAGGTTAGAACCTCATATACGACACGTTATACCTCTTAAACGAGACGGAGGCGGTACTTGGAGCCATCATGAATGATAATTTAAAACTGGCAATACATCGAATCGACTTTAAGTGGCTTCAGTCAAGCACAGCCAAAGATAAGGGAGCAGCAACTAATGATACTTTCGGTATGACGATCAACTAAAGACACGTGAAGAAACTTCATTTCAAACAGCGCTTTCACCTGCTCCGAATACCCCAGGACCAATTACATGGACGATCGAGCTGCATTGTGAGAAAAATGACTTGTAGTTGATAACTCCAGAGAGTTTGGATACGATCTTTACCCAAAGGTGTTATCACAAATTCAATTTTCGATAAAGAATATATGCTTTCTAATTAGCTTGGTCATCTGTAAATAAGAGCGGTTGATCCTGTACACAACTTTGTGGCAATTTAAACAACGGCATGCAAGGAACGGAAGTGGGCATATATGATACATGAATGGATATCTTTCTTGTTGCTAAAACGTACCCAAGTCATCGCACTTCCAGGTCACATGCAAGAGCTTGTGGGCAACTATCCTAAATCTATTTGTCTACTCTCAATGGGCGCAATCTAATAATTTGGTTGATGACCCGTCTGAGGCTGCTTACAGCTTGCTCTGATTGCTTTCTTCGTCACTGCTGAGCAAAAGCTCTCTTAGAATTTCCAATTCGATCGAGTCGAAGCTAGCTATAACGTAGGATGCTGTATCAATAAGCTCTGGCTTGTCCTCTGTGCTACTCGAGTAAAGGTTGGCCATCGCAGCTGTGTCCTTGGTTACGTCTGTTGGTTGACAATAGACTTCAAACCATCGCGGATCTGGTTCCGGACACTGCATTGCAACTCTTTCTTCACTCGCCTTTGCTTGTAATCGCTGCTGTCGTCGACGTTGATCCAGTCGCTTTTGATTCCGATTCGCACGTTCTCGATGGTAATGGCAAAATTTGTGCAGTGTCCCATTCTTTTTGTGCGTACGAGGATTTTCACATCGCTTGGAGGTATATCGGCACCGCAATTCCTCACTCACAGGAACGAATTGCGCTTCCATCTTGTGATCTTGGTAAGCAAAAGAACGTAATGAAGTACCTAATATGTCCGAGGTGGGTTCGTTTAAGAAAGCGAGAGGGCAAGAATGATGTTCTCCCAGCTGGGTGTTCGACTTCTTTCGTCGGAAGAGAAGGCTTAATGTCCACGGAAAGGAAAAACAATGTCTGGGTGTCAAGAAGATTTCTAGTTCATATCTGTCCAACAGACTCGCTATCGACGTTTTACGAATCGACGGACGGATTGTCTGGAGATCTACCGTAGCATATTCAAAAAGAGTCACCAAGAGAGCCGTACAGGACTTGACATGAAGCCATTCGTTCCCGCTCGTTGGATTTACCTAAAATTCTAAAAAAGGAAGCACAATCGAGCGAAAGGATGGATTGTTCGGGAATGAATGGTCCGGACATGGCCCGTGAAGACGAACATCGTCAGGTGAATCCACTCCAAGATCTGGTCCGATAGATTTTCGTGTGACGGTTACAGATCCGGATAGACCCGATCTGACCACATGCAAAGGTTGCGCGAAGGTCGCGGAAAGGTTTCGTGTCGCTGCTCCACACATAACGCGCTCGGTCCACTAGCTCGTCATGAAGCATCGCGTCGCCTTCCGTAAGCTCAATAGGACATCGGAGCACCGATGGGCCATGCTCCGGTACGTTACCAGCCTTGCAAATTATAGGCAATGGCATTTGACGAGTAAACTTGTATAATAGAACCATGGTGACGCAGCTCGTGGAGCATGAACGCATCCACACGACGTTGCCAAAGGCCAAGGAATTGCGTCGCATTGCTGATCAGGTGATCACGTTGGGCAAGCAGGGAGACATGAACTCTCGTCGTCGTGCGCAAGCTATTCTACGCACGGATGATGCCCTTGAAAAAGTCTTTGGCCAGCTCGGACCGCGATACCTGTATCCTATGTCTACCAATTCACTCCACCTTCAATGGCACTAATACCATATATTTGCAACCATAGCACTCGTGAAGGTGGCTATACGCGTGTGATGAAAGCTGACTTCCGTCGTGGCGATGGTGCTGAGATGGCATTTATCGAATACATCGACCGGTATGAAAATAATTCCAAGAATAGCCTTCATCCATCTTCTAATTTCTCATCTAGCCCTGGCGAAATCCGAAAGCCACGCCCTGCCCAAGGCGTCGACGCCGTTCGAGAAACAATTGAAGCACAGGTACAGGCGGAACGTAGCGAATAAAGACCCTGAAGGAAACAAAAGATTCTTTGTTCATTTTCGGAGAGACGACCATCCTGGCATCTTACTCACATCCACACCGTTTCTAGCGGCTTTCTTTGGACTCTCTTTCTTCTTGACACTTTCTTTCATACTCGGAAGCTCTTCTACCTGTGTCTTTTGCTCCAATTTGTACAAGCGATCTTCCATGACGAGCATTAGATCCTGGAACTTGGCCAATTGTTCCTCTAGTTTAGCAATTTTTGGTCGATTGTCGTTGAGGGCACTTAGATCGGTGACAAATTGTTGCGTCGCCTCCGCATTCACATCGTTCGGGGCTAATTCACCTAATGTATATGACGCCAATGCTGTCGAAAGGAAGCTAAAGCGAGATCGGAGACTGTCGAGCTTATTTGGTGTCGTCAGGTACTTTCGACCGACGACAGTGTTGCAGTTCTGACAAATGAGCTCTTGATACGTTGCTCCTAGATCATGTGCATCGTCCGACGTGTGTGGGTCGTCCTGCACAATTTCTACGTTCGTTGCTTCTGTGAATGATATGAGCTGCAGAGCTGGTGTAGAGCTTTCGTAGAAGTACGAGTCGCTAAGAATCGCGCTGCAAAAGAGGCATTGGAAGACAACAGGAGCCACTTCATTGGAATCGGCCTCGACCTCTTCACCTCGAGCATAGTCCTCATTGTCGCCACTGTCGTACCCCAGCTCATCTAAGCTGTACTTGTCTGTCTTTGCAGCTTTTCTGGCGCGCTTTTTCGACGGTGAAGACGACTCTGGAGCGTTGCTACCATGCCGCTTGCTAGACATGCTACTCAAGCGATTCCGAGCTCAATTTTGAATTGTAGTAACAGAATTGTATACAATTTACAAGACGATATTTACACACTCATGTATAGTTCTGTATTATCTATGTATTAGTTTATTTTCTCGTTATATTGTATAGATTTATACGAAATATACGCTGTTCCATAATAATACACGAAAATAGCATCATCTACCAAAGCATTCCAAGCCTCGTCGATCGCTCTCAGCAGCTTATTCTCCCTTCCACAACGTCTTTCTGGAGTATATCTCTGGAATATATCAACTAACACAATGTCTTCTGAACATATACAAAAGGAGGAGGACGTGGATGCATTATTCGCATCAGTATCGAGCAAGTCGCACGTCTTCCCATTAAAAAGTGCCGATATTTCGCTCCTTTCGACTCCAACGCAATTTTATGAGCAACTCTTGGACAACATTCGGAAAGCCGAGCATCGTATTAGCATCTCTTCGCTATATCTAGGTACAGGTGAGCTCGAACAACGCCTTGTATCATCGCTTGGGGAACGACTTCGAGAGAGACCAGAACTCCAAGTAACTATCGTACTCGACTACTCTCGTGGTCAGCGTGGCGGAGACATCCATAGCTCTGTCGGTATGCTCTCACCTCTTCTCCGAGAGTTCCCATCCAATGTCCACTTGAGTCTCTACAAAGTGCCACAACTAAAAGGTCTCAAGGCGATGTTTCCGCCTCCGTTTAACGAGACGATGGGTGTATTGCACTCCAAAGTGTACCTAGTAGACGATCAACTAGTCATGAGTGGTGCCAACCTCTCCTCTGACTATTTTACCAACCGGCAGGATCGATACGTATTCATGCAGCACTGTGGTTCGTCCGAAATGGATGCAGCAAAAGGCGGTCTCTCGACTTTCTATCACTCTTTCGTTCATCTCTTGACTATGCATTCATATACCGTTCAAGTACATGAAAAGCAAGGGTATGAACTCCTTCCTCCGTCGTCCTCGCATCCTTCCGACTTGAAAAAAGAATTGGAAAAGCTATTTGAAACCGATCAAAGTCCGTCATCATTTGATGCGACAGAAGAAATGGATGCCTGGGCGTCTCCAACCATCCAGTTCTCACCTTTGGATGTCACACAAGATGAACGGATGCTCATCCAGTTCGTAAAAGAGCTACCACAAGACTCACATCTAGCAATCGCATCCGGATATCTCAATTTTCCTCGCTTTTTATCTGATTTCCTCATCCAATCTCACGTCGATCTGGACGTCCTAACTGCTGCACCTATTGCCAATGGTTTTTACACAGCCACGGACGTCAAAGGAGCTTTGCCAATGGCCTATTCACTCATTGAGCAAGATTTCTATGAACGTTCGAGACAGCATCTACGTCCGAACAAGAAATACGAGACGACGATTCGTGAATTTCAAAAGACCGACTGGACATTCCATGGCAAAGGGATGTGGTGGAGTCCAAGTCGGACGGAGCGAAAGCCTTGGATTACTGTCTTTGGGAGCTCTAATTTTGGACAACGGTCGTATGGATATGACTTGGAATCTCAAGTCGTATTGTACACGAAAAACGATCGTTTGCAACGAGACTTGAAACACGAGTATGAAAGCATGCATGAACCAGCAGAAGTCGTGACGGACCAGTTGTGGAAGCGACCGGAACGGAACCTCCAGGGGATGTTTAGCTGGAAGACTGGTCACTGGATTCGACCTGTGGCGAAAATGATCGCCGCATACCTCTAGAACGCATGAAACATGGTAGATGTACCTCGTATGGTATCTTTAACGGTCGGAATCTTAAATTAGTCTTTTGTTGTGTCATTAGCACTGGACGTCTATAATACAGTTTATATATAAAGTGGGCAAATTAATAAGAAACAATATCTTGAAAGGGTGCTGAATAGATCAAACAGAAGAAATCAATTAAGCGATGGCCATCGAGGCAGTGCAGGAACCTATATCTACACGGAGCATAACGCTTTGCTTCTTGTCTCAGCCAAACAATCATGAAAGTTCGAACGACAAGACCGAAGTGACGTTCTCTCCGGATGCCTCATCCATATCCGTCGGCACCAATCCTGCTGCCAATGTGCAATGCCCTCCTAACCCTTCCGTACACTCTTCTCCTTTACAAATCGCTATGCATATATATTAACCTTTATCTATGATGTCTAGATCGACTGGATGCATGGCACAATCGAATGTACACCACAGCATCACATTTGGGTCTACATCGACCATAGCAAGCGAGGAAGTATCCTACACGACACGAACCTCTACTACCAAGCCAAAGTCATTGAAGACAATACCATCCTCCAGCTGGGTACCTTCCAGCTCCATATCTCTCTCACAGAACCATCCAACCAGCGAGACCTCACCTCCACTCCGCTATTTTCTCCTGTCCAACGCAAACGCCAGTCGGTTCCGCATATCCACGTTCAATCGAATGCCACGAGCTACAAGCCACCTCCACTCCAATATGCCACCTCCCCAAGGAGTACATTCGTACGACCTCCCGAACCACAAACTGCATTTCCAAAAGCCGCGAAATCCCAACGAGATCAACTTCGTATCCAAGTCTCGAAACGAGCAGCAGGATCCTATCCTTCAAAAGCACCTTTTCGACCTGCCACACCACAGCGCAAGTCGCAAGTACTCGACTTTACACCACCATCGTCACCAGTCGCACAGCAAGTACTATTGAAACAGAAAAAGTCGTTACAAGATATCTTACGCCATCGTAATGATGAAGAAGAAGCGTTAAAGCAACAACAGGAAGAATGGATGCGACAAGAGTTTGAGCTCTACGACGATACATACAGAGACTCGATGCCAGAGATGACGCCTGTACTAGAACGCACGACGTCCATCGGCCTCGCGACAAGTCCATCGCGAACAACTCGGTCAACCTTCTCGCAACACTCATCGGTACATTCCCCTCTTATCTCCTTATAACCTTCCTCTAATGCCTAATACCTTGATAGTCTCGAGATACAAGTGTCGAAGAGCTGCAAGACTTTTCAGCCTATGAAGCCGAGACACAGGAACATCATCTCACGACATTTACACGAGATCGAGATGATAGTATCCTCGATACGATGCCAGTCGATTCGTCGTTCGAAGAAAATGAATTACAAGATCGACGACTTGCCATCGCCGATCCAGCCGGATGTGAACTCACATACGACAGTTAACATACCCAAGACTAGATGCTTAGGATTCGTCCAAGTGCAGACATGCATCCAACTTGTGTCGAAGGCCACTTAACTCTCGTTCTAACCGGACGCTGGATGGACGAGGGCGGATACTCTTCTCCGGCGTCGTCGGTGGTGTCCATTCTGGAGGTTCCGTCGCATCTGTGAGGACGAGGGAAGACTCTTCCATCGTCTTAACCCCGTCCGACTTGGTCTCGACGTTCTCCCATCTCTCTTCCTTAGGTTTTGCCTGCTTCCTACTCCTACTCCGATGTCGATGCCTCCTTTCCTTTCGATCATGACTAGATCGATCCACTATTGCTTGTTTTAAAAACGCATTTTCCTCCTTCATCTCCTTCATCTTTCGTTTCAGTCGCGTCAATTCGTACTCATAATCCGTATTGGTCTGTTGGGATGGTGGAGAAGGAGTTTCTGCTTGTGTACGCCATCTCTCAGCCTCTCGTTTCACTTCTTCATACGCACTTTGACTCAATTGTATACGCTGTTCATACGATTCAGCTCGTTGCGTCTGCTGTAGAGCATAGGCTTGTGCTTGAGCGAGTTGCTGTGTTAGGAGATGTACTTCGTCTGCTTTATTGAGCTCCCAGCGTTTAAATCGAGCTGTTGTTTGGACCAGATCCTGTTTTAACTGAGTGATCTGATGTTCCTGAGCTTGTCGTTGGGTCTGACTTTGATGTCTAGAAGCATCCATGTCTTCCTGTGTCATCTGAAGTGTTTCCTGTAACGAATGTAAGTCTTCTTGGTCCCATTCGTGCTGCTTTTCCAGATTTTCGATGAGTCTAGGACAGAAGAGGATGAGTACATGATTGAATGGAGATGATGAGAAGATTGTATTATGATATGGAAGGAATGGAAGAATGTAGAAAGGAGGTAAAATACTTTTGTTGCCGATCGTATGCGTTCGTGAGGAGCTCATTGTGACTTGTAAGCGTCGAGACTTGGCGTTCTAGTGCCACGACTGCGCTTTGGAACTCCTTCCGGACTTTTTCTAGAATGTCTCGAGATACAGAAGTACTGGAGCTCATGCTCGTTCGTTCAATTAGTAGTTCCTGATGTCTCCTACGGGCGGTTCACTCGTCGCCTTCCAATGCTCGATTGTATCGTGAGCTTCCCGCCAAAAGAGTGTAAATCCAGGCTATAAAAGTTATTATTTTGCTTTTTAAGACTATATATGAAGTTCAAGTGTATACAAAATAATATAATTGTTGAAATAAGTACAAATGTGCTCGACTTGAAGATGGTATTTTTGTAAAGTATACGACTTTTGGACACAATAGCATGACACGAACAATCGAAATGTCCGAGAAGCTACTTTATGGCGTACTTTTGCTGATACGACTGGGTGTGTGCATATCCTCCACGGGTATGATACACCCGGATGAGTTTTTTCAAAGTCAGGAGATCATGGCACGCCATTTTATTTCTGAAACCCAAGCTTCGAAGCTTTTTACGCCATGGGAATTTGATCCTGCGTCACCCAATCGATCCATTCTCTTCCCGTACTATTCCTTTTAACTCATATACCACTACGCCGTTTGTATACATATTTAATGGCACTTAATATTCTTAGCATGATCGTTGCAGGACTACCATACAAAGTCTTGGCAAGTCTCGGACTCGCCTCTGATGGATATCTTTTACTCATTGCCCCAAGACTACTCCTCTTCGTTCTCTCTTTACTTACTGGTACTAAACTATTACAAAATCTCAGTTAGCACCATATTAAACTGCGTAATAGATTGCCTCATGTATTGCCTGGCAAGGAAACTGCAGACGACAAGCGCCTTCCGGACGCTGCTTTTGTACGCAAGCAGCTGGCCTGTTCTACTTCTGTTGACCAGGCCCTTTTCCAATACGTTCGAGACTTTTATCTTCACACTCTCCCTAGCTGCTCTCTTCCTCCTCAATCCTGTAAGTTTGCATCATACTCATGATCACAACTATTTTACTCAATCAAAAGTAGCACAAGCGTCTTCTTTTTGGTTGCCTCCATCAACAGACAAGTGTCCTCGGCTGTCTCCTCGCTATTGGCTTCTTCACCCGTTTTACGTTCATTTTCTTCTTCTTCCCGCTTGGCATTTATCTTGTTCATACCCAAGACCAGCTCTATGTCGCTGCATGGACAAAGAAGACGTCGGCGTCTACCATGTCTCGACTAGGAAATGTTGTCCTCACCGGCTTGCAGGGCCTTCTCTCCTTCCTCCTAGTTTCAAGCCTCATTGTGACGTTGGATACTTGGTACTTTGCATCCTTCCCAACGACATTCCAAGGCCTTGTAATCGCACCCTACAACAATTTCCTCTACAACACCAAGTATGATAACCTGGAGCTTCATGGCGTCCATCCTCGCTTTACCCACGCAGTCGTCAATATGCCTCTCCTCTTCGGTCCACTCGTACTCTTCCACTCGAAAGCATCCTCCCTCCCAACCGTCTTTACCCTCTCTTCCATCCTCTTCCCTCTCCTCTGCCTCTCCATTGCTCCTCATCAAGAAGCTCGCTTCCTACTCCCACTACTCGTCCCTCTCCACCTCTTCTACCGTCCTAGCAGCAAGGCAATGGCAATCTTCTCCATCGTCTTTAATGCAGTCGTACTTGTCTTCTACGGATACTTGCATCAAGGTGGTATCATACCCATGCTGCTGGCACTATCCAGCCATCTCACCCTCCCATCAACTCTCCCAGCGTCCTGTAGCTTTACTAATACCGTCGAACTAGCATCCACCTTGGTCTTCTACAAGACGTACATGCCACCTCGCTTCCTCCTCTCATCCATACTAGACCAAACGAACGTATCGGACGTTGGAGGTGATACACGCGTACTGGAAAGTGTCGTTGCTGCTCATTTTGTAACTCATGACGAACATCCAATGTACGTCATCACCCCCGCTTCCATCCCGCTATCCAAGACACTCGACGATGTACACACCAGCGACGTCCAGATCACATACATAGGAGGCTGCTCTCCACACATATCGACAGAAGACATGGACATGTCTGCGCCACAGACACTAGATCTCTACTTCTTATCAAGAAATGAATAAAAAAGACGTGGAAACATATCTCTTTGTTCATGTCTTTATCTTTGATGCTAGCTACACTGTATCCTTTTGACAACTTACTTGCGGGCAAAGTAGGCAGACACTTGGTCCATAACAAGCCACTGGATGCCGTATGACGGACAGAGACGCATGAGACGAGGACCCAAGCCTTTGTACAAGGCCAACACGCCTTCTTCCTTCGGAATCGTCGTCAGTGCGTTCACCATACCACTGTACTTGGGTGCCTGTCCAGCAATCGTCTCCTGCGCCATCAACCGCGTCTTGACAACGTCCATCGGACAGTTGATGCACGGACCTGGGACACCACCCATCATACCTGTCAAGACACTCTTCCACGCCGGAAGGTGGTCTCCATCCTGCACCTTCCAGACGTACCTCTTCACGAACGTATTCGACCAGAAGCTGCATGCTTGATTCAGTCCCTGTCGGAAGATCGTTGGCGACACACCCTTCCACAAGGCTGTCACGCCCTCCTGCTTGATAATCGTCGCTGTCGTATGGATCGGACCACGATACTTTGGTACTTCCCCCGCGACAATGTTCTGTCCTTGCAATCTCGTTTTCACGACTTCGAACGGCGTGACGATGAGCACGGCTTCCGTCGCACCAGCCATGGCACCTGCCACGAACTCCTTCGAGCCACTCACTTGTCCATGTTTATCCGCAAGTAGCTTTCGATAGATGGCGTTAAAGTAGAAGCGCGTACCGTTCTTGGTTACGACGTGGATGGTCCAGGGCGTGAAACCCTTGTACAAACCCTTGGGCCCTTCAGCCTTGAACAGCTTCTTACCACAGTCGAGCATGCCATTGTACTGTTTAATCTTATCGAGTTGCAACCTCGTCTTGGTAACGTCCAGAGGAGTTAAGATGAGAGCTTCAACGACACCAGACAAGGCGCCACCAAAGAATTTAACGGTCGGAGACACCTTGGTCGCGTCGTTTTGAGGCGCTGGCGACACCAGCGGCTTGTCTTCTGGCAAAGGTGCACGCAATCCACCTTCGCCGATTTCGACACTGGCTTTCCACCAGTGCTTGGACAACTCCCGGACGTTTGGATCCCACAAGAGGTACTCGAGATTCGGGAACGACAGCATCTTAGCTCGGAGAATCAGATACAGGTCTTTGAATTCATCTGGTCGAAGACGAAGCTGTTGGTTTTCATCCGACTTTTGGAGCTGCTGGAGCATACTCTGCGCTTCTTCCAATGTCACTTGGACACCTAATTGACGCAAACCTTCCTGCAGACCTTGGTCATCGACGTACCCGCGATTGGACGGATCGAAATCATGGAATGTACGGTCGATAAAGGCTTCGTGAAGGGCCTTAAAATCTTCAAAAGTGACTTTGCCATTGTTATGCGGATCGATCCGGTGCATTAACGTCGCCATTTCGTCCGTCGAAAAGCGACAGCCAGCGGACCGAAGCGCTTTGTCGATGTCGAAGTGGTTCACGATACCATCCTGATCCTGATCCACTCGATTAAAAGCATCTTTCAGCATAGCATCAACGGACATGCGAGAATCGCGGCGTGCAATGGACGGCTTGGAGGAGTCGGACATGGTGCTGGGGGGACGAAAGGGAGAGTGACGCGTTAGGCGGATGGTAGTCGTATAAGCACTTGACACTTTCTCATTGGTAGAAATTATATAGGATAGTGTATGATTGGTGTAAATGCATTAGATCGCATCACCAGGGCGCGTCACGACCTGGTAATCTGCTTGAAGCCAGCTACTACCGCCAAGCGCATTGCCTCATTGGCGAGCGCACAACACATTGCGGGTAGATGAGCATACGATCTGAACATGAGCGCGTACACCCAAAATCAAAAGTACACATCTTCCAAATATTTGACGCATCCGATTTAAAATAGCAAGAATCTTATCATATCCTACTTTCGATGCTACATCCATTGCTATTCCTATACTTGGTAACTTGCTAAAAATATCTGTATACCATCGCTACATCTTCCCTGGACGCGAACAACCCACACTTGCAAATCTTAGTCGTGCCTGGTGTACCACGATTGTACCTACCACGCGACGACAAGAGTGATTTTTTTCGGAATAGCCCACCTACTTTCCTCGAGCCTGTCACTCGTGCACAACGATTACGCCTGTTGTTGACATCGCACTAGAATTTTGCACCCTCTCTACGGTGCTCCTTTCATCTCGAGCGTTCCTTTCGCCCTTGTCGTCGAATACAATCAAATTGGATCATGTCGAGCGTACTAGGCCTTGACACTGCTGCCCAGCGCCTCGTCTTCATCACGTACATGATGCTATGGGTCAGCTACGGTCTCTTGAATGAGCTGGCGAAACGCAACGACGTTCATTTCAACTCCACCGCTGCCGTCGTGCTGCAGTCGATCATCAAGCTGTGTATCGCTAGCTACCTCTTCCTCTCGTCCGACACCACTGCCATCGCACCAGTGCTGCCCAGTAAGACTCGGGTGTCACGTCTCACCTGGGTTCAACGGTTCTCTGTCTTTTTCCATCAATTTCGAGAGAACAAAAACTTATTACTGCGATACCTCGTCCCCTCCGGTCTCTACGTCCTCTACGATGTCCTGGCATACGCCAACCTGCGTCGTTTTGACGCATCCACCTACTTCCTTCTCCTCCAATTCCGTCTCGTCATCACCGGTTTGCTCCATCAGCTCATGTTCGACCGGAAACTCAATCGAAACCAATGGCTCTCTCTCTTCGTCATCACATTTGGATGCACGATCAAGACGCTTGGTGCCACCGCCGAACGTCGATCGGAGAATGAACCAGCCACGGTTGATTTTATGGCCTACATCTTGCTTTTCATCCAACTCCTTAGTAGCACCTTTGCTGGTGTCTACAATGAAGCTCTGTTAAAACACCAACCGAATGTCTCGGTTAACCTCCAAAACGTCTTCATGTACATCGACTCGATCATCTGTACCATGTGCATGCTCGCGTTTGGCCTCACAGGTCAGACGATGGAGGAGGCATTCACCTGGTCCAATTGGCAGCGACTCTTTACAGTCTACGTCCTCCCCATGGTCCTCATCATGTCCTTCATCGGCGTCGTCACCGGCCTCTTCCTCAAGCTCCTCGACAGTGTCCGAAAGGCGATTGCAAGTGCATTGGAACTCGTGGCGCTACCGCTCTTAGCTGCTGTGCTCTTCAGTGCTCCTATTCCGCTATCCACGATCGTGGCTGTTGGATGCGTCGCATCTGGCGTCTACATCTATTCGGTCCCTGTGCCTGTGCATAGCAATTCTCAGAATCTAGATGATAAATCCGAAGCATAGCATGCTCGAGGGTAAAACAGCAGAGTTTTATTTCCAATCCATATCTGGTTCTTGCTTTTCAAAGTCCGAGACGCTCGCCGGATGATCTTCATCATCGACATACTCCATTAGTTCACTCGTCCCGAATTTGTCCATGTACTCGTCTTCCGTCATGTCACCATAGATACGATGCTTATCGTCTACCATGTTCTCCCAATGATCCTCTAGATTGAGTATCCGACGCGTCTCGGCTTGCATAAAGTGTACGACGATGTTGTTACAGTCTGCGATCATCCAGTCGTCCGTGTCACGACCTTCGACGCTGTATTCAAAGTCGTCCGAAAGGTTCCGAGCACGCATCGACTGGATTAACATGTCTGCTAGTCGACGCATGTGGCCTTGAGAGCGTCCCGTCGTAAAGATCATGTAATCGGCCAGACTGGACTTACCAGCCAAGTCGACTGTATACACGTCGATAGCTTTCTCACGCTCCAAGGCAGACAGCACTTCCTCAAGTGTCAAGTAGGTTCTATTCGTGTTGGATTAGATGGTGATGAAGGAGGAGGAGAGGAGGAACGTACTGTGGGATGGGTGGAATGATATCAGCGTTACGACGTCCGACGTCAGGGGTTTCCCATTCCGTCGAAGGTGCATCCACAGAACTGGATTGGGAGCTCAAGTCCGATCCAATGGGAAAGTTGCGAGGTGTATCGTAGTCGCAATAGAGCTCGACGAGTTCATCGTAAGCTTTTGCTGCATCCATAGCCGTCCAAAAGTCACCACCATTGATAATATGGTCATCGAGTTCCAATTCAGCAGTGTATTTCTTCACTTTGGTTTCATCGTACGTGACACCCAAGTACGTTTCTTGATCCTCGGAATCTGTCAATAGCGTTCGAGTGGCATGATACTGTCTCTGCATTGGCACTTGAGATTGCAATGCAACTAATTGTTGCATAGGTGAATTGCATCTTTTCGTCAGACCTACTTGAACAGTCTTTCGTCCAAGTTGATGCCTTTGCAAGCGTCCAATACGACCAGCAAGTCGCTTCATCATCTCCAATCGAATTCTCGTCCTTGCTAGTGTGCGTTTTATAACAGTTAACGATTTCTAACTGTTATCCACAACGGCAACTTTTTCCCGCGTCATTTTTCAATTTCCCGCCACGGACGCAAGAGCAACTTCTTTCCCTTGTTGACGTTCAAGACAAGAGCGTTTATTCTTTTTGTACTAGTATGCTCTGGCCACGCTCTGATTTTCACATTGCGTACGGCCAGATTAAACATGCAGCTTTGCAAAGTGGTGGCTCGAGTGTGCTTGTGCTCGTCGCACAAGATGTGGATGGACTGTGCGCAAGCAATATATTGACGCGATTGCTACGCACAGATTTTATTAGCTATACGCTAGTACCTGTACGAGGCTACTCAGATATTGCAAGAGTTGCAGAAACGCACTTGAAGAACTCGGAAGAGCTACGATCAGTTGTTTTTGTCAACTGCGGGGCGCTTGTGAATCTTACTAGGCTACTTTCTCCACCGCCGCAAGTCAAGTTGTATGTGCTGGACAGTCATCGTCCGATACACTTGACCAACATCTATGACAACGACCAACAGATCGTCGTGTTTGACGATGGCGCACAAAATATTGATGATTTTCCTGCGGATGGCTCGGATATTGAAGAAGAGGAGGAGGAGAAGGATGAAGACATGTCAGAAGATGAAAGCGAAAGTGAAGATGAGAACGACAATGATAGAGAAGACATGAACGAATCCTCCGATGAAGAAGAAGTCGACTTTTCCGAAAACCTAGCTGAAGCCGTTGATAAGGAAAATCAACCGCCTGAAGCAGATAAATCTACTGAGAATGATACTGAAATCGATGCAGGAATGGAAACGGAAGCTCAGGATGAAAAAGCAACTGAGGACACAGAAGCAGCATCGCAGGAAGAGACTGCGCAAGTATCGAATAAAGAAGCCAAGCGTAAACGTCGAACAGAGCTTTTGGAGTACTACCGTGGCTCCTTCTACGGAGCGCCAGCGGCTTCTGTAGCGTACGAGCTAGCGCAACAGATGAATGGTGCTCATCGTGATCTCTTATGGTTCGCAATGATTGGACTTACCAAGCAATTCATTCTGGAGCAAATTGATGAAGACAATTACGCCCTGCTAGCCCAATATTTCCGTGAAGAGCTACTAGCCGTCGATCCTCCATCTCAAACGGCTACGCAGAGCTATACGGACGAAGTAACTAACCCAGGATATTCCCATGGTCGTATCGCGGCAGAAGAAGACTTTCGCTTCATGTGTCATCGTCACTGGTCTCTCTACGACTCCATGTACTACTCGGACTATGTTGCTTCCAAACTCGGACTGTACCAAGACCATGCACACCGATTGCGCATCGGAACTGCATCAGATGGAGATACATCGCTCCACGTCCTTTTAGCTCGCATGGGTTTCTCCCTCCGCCAGAGTCAACAGCGATTCTCGTACATGCCATTGACGATGAAACAAAAGCTAAAGAGACAAGCTGAAGAAATCGCACCTGACTTTGGACTAGACGACTTGCTCTACGACTCCTTCGTCCGACAACTTGCCTTCCACTTCGAATTAAGCGCTGCTGACGCTGTGTACGGACTACAGGCACTTTTGGAAGCCCCAGCTTCCTACATCTCATCCATTTTCCAATCTCAAGCGCATCAGAATAAACATCACGACGTTGCCGGTGCATGGGATCGCTTCCTCTCGTCAGCCGAAAGCTCCTTGACGCCGGATAAAGCACCCAACTTTTACTTGGCTCAAAACGCATTGACCTGTCACGATGTCGAGTCTGCTCATTTGATGGAGAGTGGCGTCAACGTGAGCATGGCGTTAAAGAAAGCTATCGTACGTGTTGGTGTATCCGTGCTTGAACGCAAGTTGATTGTACGTGTGAAGCACTTTCGGTATGTGTGTCTAGAGGTGAGTGATAAAGACCAAGAGCTCTTTGCAAGTGCGGACGTCTTGACCCAGCTATCTCTCTTCCTTCTGAATGTTCATCGTGGAAGCGGTAAGTGGGGAGGAAAGACGCAAGAGGATGGAGAAGAACGGACTATAAGCATTGTACCGCTGGTGCTGATCACATGGAACCCGTCTCAGAACTGCTATCTCGTCGTCGGGATCACTTGTCCGTCGACTCCTGGAGAAGTACATCGCAAGTACGTATTTATGTTTCATATGGAGACTAGTAGAGGTACTGATAAGATGTTGATAGTACGTTGGGCACGGCGTTTCGATTGGCAGCGACGGAAGCAGGCGCGAACTTTCGTCAGGATGGATTTACTAGCTCAGCGATGGAGATTCAGACGGAGGATATTCAGCACTTTGTTGAGCAACTACACAATGTGTTGGATGCATAGGCAGGATACTTATATCAATAGAAAATCTTGATATGTAAATAACAAGAAATTTATTTGTCCAAAATAGCTTTTACGACATTTATTAAATGATATATTTAGATGCTTAATATAGTTTATAGTAAGTGGCAAAGTAAGAAAGCACTTTGGCGCAGGGGAAGCGTGTTGGGCTCATAACCCAAAGGTCGGTGGATCGAAACCACCAAGTGCTACTTTTTCTTTTTTTGGCTACGTTGGTTGTGTCAGGGTTATGGTCAGGAGCTTGGTATAATGGATGAAGCGACACAATAACTTTATTATCTTGTGAGCTGATTTTATAGATAAGGCGGAAAGAAAGGTGGAAGATAGAAGAATATTTTACTCTATTATTGCAAACGATGATAGGAGGGATGGAACTTGAAGCTTGCCGAGTTTACCTTGAAGCGGCATTTGGCGTCGTTGTCGTATTAATGATAGTTCTCAGAGCGTAATTTATAACCTACATTTCCAAGTCTCACAGCCACTTATGTTTTGATTCTGCCCTAGATAACTGAGAAGTCAACGTTTATGTGCTTACAAGCATTGTTCAATCGCCTCTGGTATATCGAGTTCAATTGGCGCGCAGCATTTTGCGCTGGTTGTCAAGCATTCATTATGCACTCTAGTCGACTAAGATTATGGACACAAAGGATGTGTATACTTATAATGTTGTTTGTTGCTATCACTCGACGAGTAGGACGAGAAAGGATCAAACAAAGATCGATTGACTATCTTATCTAGCACTGGTACGACCAAATTGACTTATTGTTTTGTACTTGTTCAGATGCTTTCGCCTCATCAATATAGCACTACGAGTCCTTTAGAGCCGTAACGATAACTATTACACGAACATTTTCCATGAACACGAAAAGCTTATAGCTTTTTGATTGAAGATTCAGTATCTTAAGTATCTTAAAATCGAAGCAATGTAGAACAACGGATTTCAATTTGTGTCGATACAGCGAAATTCCCCATGACAATATTTACAGATCACGACGATGATATAGGTAGAGGTGACCTCTACTTGACAGAGTTATTCTTTTCTCTTGAATTTATTTTAAAGGGAGTGTAACCGAGGCAAACTTGCCTCACCATCAATATTGTTTCTTTCGCTGGTCCCGACAAGATCTGGGCATACCAAGTTCACCAGTGTACAGTATGTATGATGACGAACGTCGCTAGTGAATGACTCGACTGGTGTAGAATCGTTATTGTAACGGATGAAGTGACAAAAGTGCAGTCAGTAGTAGAGATAAAAACTTAAAAGTAACGACAACTGATTGCTAGAAATCGTCAATGAGGTAAATGGCCTTAATCTGAAAGCAGCTTGTTCTAAATTCAACGAAAGCGACCATCTACGATGGTGCTATCGCATAGACTTTGACTTCATTGCTACTGTATAGATGGCAGGAGTATTTCATCCATGTTTAACATATTGCTACTTCTCATGTTTTGCAGTTGAGGAAAGTAAGCCACCCTGTTTGAGGCTTCTTCTCTTATCAAGAACCACTGATAAAGACGAGTGCTACCCGCTTGTAACATATCGGAATAGACATAAATAAAAGCAAATAAGTTGTTGAACAAAGTCATTTGTCCTGAACATCACCTTCGCACTAGCCCAGTAGGACAAAAAATTGCTTTTCGATTACAAAGGCAAAAGCAGAACAACGTATCCTATATACTACCTCGATGTATTTATATCCAAGCCAAGAAGCAATCTGAAGATCAATATAGTTAAAAAGACTACTCAATTGGGCAATCTTATTCACTCAGTATGGCGATCAGTCCCTATTGAATAATAGCTCTTGCAGGATACGAACATCCTCAAGTGTCAAGGCCTCTGAGGTAGTCAGTGGATCGATCTCATTCCTCTTGGTAACTTCTTTGGCGTTTGAAGATGTGAAGACGTAGTCGGCCGAGGTACGATGTCGAAGCCGACGGATTTTAAGATTTCGCTGGTTCTCATTTGCTCTCGCGCGATGGAACTCACATAAGGAGTGCAGGCGTCCATTCTTCTTTACTGCCCTTGGGCTCGTACAAACTTTACCACGGTAGGAGCAGAGTTGCGAAGGTGCGTCACTCGGCATACTCGATGAATTGAAGCGAAGTTATACGACGTCTGGATTTATTTTACATTCTCCGAATGAAACATAACCCAGGTGACGCGAGGGTTCAAAATACCACGTCACGGATGAATCGAAAGGATGCCTAATATATTCAATGGTTGCTCCAAGCTCTTGATCATTGTGCTATTCATTGGAACAAATAGACTACGATGCAGCAAGTTTCACTCTATTTGACATGACTTCGTCTTTGTCCTTTGCAATCTTTGCGCTGGATATGGATCCATAGAGTACGTTAGAGTTGTGAACACGAAGCCGTGCGTAGAAATTTTAAATTGAATGTATTTGTATGTAGTCCCATCACTACGTAGATATTGATATTTTGTAGTCGAGCACAGGCTTTATTAAAACTATTCTAGGAGTTCCCACGTCACCAGTTGATACTTGGTCCTTAAATAGGTTCGTATACTATCCTGCTGGCCATTTTGGAAAAGCATGTCTATCGTTTGTCACGAATGCAAACAAGTACGTGATTCTGTTTAAAGACTACCGCAATGGCCACAGTTGCCCCTACCGATTACTTTCAGTTTGCGCGTGGTGATTATAAACAAATAAAAGCGAAGACATGCTCACTTTATGAAAATCTCTTATAGAGGTGCATAGCATTCAGGCGTGGCTACATACAGCTCGAGCAAGCATCCATCCACGTATTTCTACAAGCTTGATCGAATAACGAGGCAAAACGCTATTCACTGTACATGATAGCACTGAACTGCCAGGTCATCCATCGTGACGAGTGCGTGCCTACTTTTCAATTAAAGTGGTAATAGCTACAGACACCAATACTGTGATGGAAGCTGGAATGACACTCATACATTCGGTTAAGGTTACATTCTTCTGTTACCTATTCGGCACAATCGTCATTTTCTTCCACCTTGCTTTTTCTGCCCAAGCACAGACCAACAATCAAGCTGCGAATGAAGCTGTGTCGCTGAGTGTCTCCCGAAAATCTGCTCAGATGGTAAATGGCTTCACAATGTGGGGCTACCATCGTATAACTAATGACTTCACTATCCAACACAAGTTCTGTCTTCGTCGCCCGCCACAAACCACGTCGACTATGTTCGTAGCTTTCACTACGATCCAGACATGAAGAGAGGAATGAAGCTGACGTACGTGTACAAATCGTCTAGAGAGTACTCTCTGCTTGCAAAGATGTATGGCTCTAGCTCTATCGTCGTGAGCTGATGTTATCAGAAGGCCATGGCCGTTAGACAGAGCAGACCTGTGAATATCTCTTGGGTACAACGAGAATGCATGCAGAGAATCACATGAATCAATATCGTTCTCAATCTCATTCCCAAATCTACCTTACCACACGTACGATCAATATGGAGCAACAAGTCCCAGACAACCTCCGTTGTACATACAAGGGAAAAACGTGTGGAAACCCACGAGCTGTCAAGCTTAATGGAAAGTTGCATTCACTATGCCAATTTCATCGAACGAAAGCAAATGAGAACCAACGACGACTAAAAGATCGTCATGCGTTGCTGCAAAAGGTAAAGGAAGGGCCGGCATGTGACGAGGACTTTGACCGATGGGTAAACAGCATCCACCTCGATCCACTGAACGCACCAGACAAACCGACATTGCAAGATATTATCATGCTCCAACAACTCCTTCCATTAAGTGACAGTGAAGATAGCGACGCCTAAGCTACTACTATCCAACTGGTAACCACAATCAAAGTCATTTATGAGCAAATTCATTTGTTTTCGATATTTCTCCATGATGCACACAGTCAAAACTCTGACGTGGAGTATCAAAAAACCAAAAGCGGAAAAGTGATAGCTATTGTCCTGACGGAGACCCATCGACGTGGTCTTAGTTGCCACGAATCGGCTGGTATGCTTGACGACGACGACGCTGCGTCCAGCGGTAGATAAGCGTGCCGACGACAACCACCACGACGATGCCACCGACGATGATCGCGATGAAACCCGTCCAGCTTTCGTGCGTCAACGTCTCGACCTTGTCACCGACACCTTCGAGCGGAGCCGGAGACCACCACGGGTCCTTACCCGGAACCGTCATCAAATGCGCAGTGCCACCGAAATCGCACGTAGCGCCCTTGGTACGTTCGTGGTGCCAGTACTGGTCGAATGCCCAGTCAGCCTGCTCCGTCAACGTGTCGAAGCGTTCGTCAAGGTTTGTGCAGTTCACGTGATCAGCATTGCAGGCAAAGGCAAGACCGTTCTTGAGGTCGTGCGGGCTGACACCACGCTTCGCGCGGCATACGAATTCGCCATTGTCCTCCTTGTTACAGGCTTCAAAGACCTCGTTGCCGACATCGTCAGTGTACGACGACACATTGGCCGGGAACGCTCCCTTGGCGACAAGGTCTAGGAAGTCCCACTTGGGGGCAAATTCGGCCTTGAAGTTCCAGAAGTACCATCCGTGACCGGCAGACCAAGCGTTCAGCTTCTTCAGCGTCAATTGACGAGTCCACTCGTCATCATCTTGCTGCAAGAAGGCGTTGTCACTGGTCACAGGGCACTTGCCGAAGGACGGACCGGACACACCAGTTCCGTACGGACCCGGAATAGGCTTGGTGATGTCGAGCGGGGTGCCTGGGAAACCGTCTCCAAGATATGTACTGTTGATCGGGCAGTCGATCATCTGGCACTGCACCTTAGGGAAGCCAGGTAGGTTGTCGTTGAAGCCGTTGAGCCACATGGCACAGTTATCCGTACCGAGCGACCACTCACCGACAATGACAGGCATACGCTCCTCCTCCATAGCACTAATCGTGTATTTTTGCTGGCAAGCGTTGGCGTAAAAGTCTTGTTGCGTTCCCGGGTTCATCCACGCCTGATAGATGTGCGTGTCAAGAGCAATGTCGGGACAGCCAGTCATGAACGTGGACCAGTAGTCGACGCCGAATCGGAACGAATCGTGCAGCACGAACTTCCACTTGGGCGCCATCACCTTGATGCGCTTGTAAGACTTCCAGTAGTACTCTTTGAGTGTTTCAATTGGAGTCAATTCCCACGGTTCGTTCACCGGCTGCAGACCGAGCACTGCTGGTTCATCCTTGTAACGTTCGACGATGCGTTCCACGGCCGTAAGACTCTGGTTGAGGTGCGCGTAGTTGATGGAAGAGTAGTTGTGATTGTTCGGGTCATAGGTCCCAGCCCACTCGGCAGTTCGGATGGGCCAGTGCTCGAAAGTGGTTGTGCCCACAGGCTGCGTCGACGCGATGGACGTCCAAGCCACAGAATTGGACATACCCGAGTTGTCGAAACCATTCTGGGAACCAATTAGGCCGTGGATATCAATCAATACATCCATGCCATACTTTTCGGCGAGTTTAATACCACGGTCGAGTTCTTCCACAGCACCTTCCGTGCATCCAATGTACGGTACATACGGCGTGAACATCCAGTCACCAACAGGGATACGAATGCTGTTTACACCGGCATCAGCGAGCTTCTTGAAGTCCTCTTCCGTGACCCAGTTAGCCCAGTGAATACGGAGCTGACGGTTTGCTTCCTCCGGACCAAGAGCTGTGCAGAAAGTGTAACTGTCCATAGCAGTCTTGCCCGGAGCTTCATCGCCGTATCGACCTTGCGTGTCCAGGAACTGGTAAAAGATCGTCGGGGTAATCCACGGCTCAAGAACAAGCCAGCCACCGAGATTCACCCCGCGCACCTGCTTGTTGAACGGCGTAGCGTGTTCATCGTACGTGCAGTTCATGTTGTCGTCATCCGGCTGGAAGAACGGGAACGTACCAGTTTCATCCACAAAGCGTGGGTCTTGTTCATGGAACCAGTACCATTCGAAATCATGCTCGGGTTCCGCTTCAACGGGTGCCTCCGTCTCCGGAGCAGGGGTCGCAACAGGTGCCTCCGTCTTCGGTGCTTCAGTTTCGACAGGAGCTTCCGTCTCCGGAGCCGCTGTTTCAGCAGGAGCTTCCGTCTCTGGTGCAGGTGTTTCCACAGGTGCCTCCGTCTCTGGTGCAGCGGTGTCCGCAGGAGCTTGGGTTTCTGGGGCCGCAGTTTCCAAGTCTGCGTTACCAGAGGCAGGCTCTTCGACCTGCGTCACCACTGGTGTTTCCACCGGTTGCTCCTGCGCGAGACTGTTCGTGACCGCAAGGGCGAAACAGATCATCCCGACGAGTTTGCGTCCGACCATCTTTTAATTCGAGGTCTTCAATCGATGCGCGCGCGGGATGGAAAATCGGGAAATGAAGAGCGATCTTGAGCTGGGAAAAAGATTTTTGCCTTTGACTTGAAAAATGTAAAGGCTGAGACAGACGAAGATCGTGCAGCTGATCCTGCGAGACGATCGCTTTGATTCGGTTGCCCTTGATAGATGCGTTTCGTAGGCATAGGGAAGTCGAGGCAACGTCGAACGGAATCGAAAGATGCAGACGCAATGGCTGGTTGATGTAACTAGCTGGCAACCGACATCGTCTCTGTGGCAACGCGCGATGCATTTGCTGTCAGAGGATGAGGCACGCCAGGTCGGCCAGTTTATGTTTACGAAAGATCGGAAACTAGCGCTCGCCAGTCGTTTGCTACAACGGTGCATCGTGCACGAAAGTTTTGACGTGCCGACGCAAGATATTGAGATCTGCCGGACACCTGAGGTTTTTACTTTGTGTAGCACGTGGACACACTCGATGATTCAACTTGTGCTCGATAGAAAAAACCGTATTGGCGACGTGGAAAGCAAGATGCACCGATCTACTGGAATTACAATGTTTCTCATCATGGATCCGTCGTAGCCATCTCGAGTGATATAAACCGCCTTGTTGGCGTCGATGTCGTTAACCTGTCGGACCGACCGAACGGCAACGTTTCCTCGACAGAATTTTTCAAAGCATTCAGTTCCCACTTTACTGGTCGAGAATGGTCCTTCATCTGTGCACAAGAGAACGATGAAGATGCGCGGTACCGAGCTTTTTACCTGCTCTGGTCGCTCAAAGAAGCTTTTATTAAAGCTGTGGGTATCGGATTAGGATTTGTACTACATCGCCTCGAGATCGTCGTCTCTCAACCTATCCCCACAGACGCGAAGCATTATCAATCTGAAGCGACGTTGTATCTTGACCGGTGTATCGCGACGGACTGGCAACTAACGTCCACTCTTTGCGACGATGGATACCACCTCGTTAGTGTAGCCAAAGGTCCATTGTCGGCAATGCATCAACCATACACAAGTTCCATATTTCCCGTAACGACACTTGCTAGCCCTCCTGAAGAGTCATGTGCCTTGCATACACCGACAAAGACTTGGGAACAGCGCGAGCTTGCGGATCTCGTCGGTAGTCTTGAACATAACACAACTTCAATATAAATGCGCATTTAATGGCTGTGATCACGTCAGCATTCATCGCATTTATATACGCACGCAAAACCGCCGTCAGAATCGATATCCAGTATGTTCATGCAGTCTCGACATACGCAGACGGAGCTACATGGCTACTCTGTCGAGTTCAGTCCGTTTGCAGATAACCTCGTAGCCGTCGGGACGTCTCAGTACTATGGTATCATTGGCAATGGACAGCAATGCGTCTATGAGCTACTACCGTCAGGCTCCCTAGCTCCTGTAAGACTTTTATTTCTCGTCTTTAATGAGTATTTGCAAGCATTGCTATGCATCTCCCATGCTTAATTTGTCACAAGAATATGTATGCAATGGCATATCTAATATCAAATACTAGGTCCGTGCTTTTGACACGCCGGAAGGCGTGTACGACTGTGCTTGGAGTGAAATGAACGGCCAACAGCTCGTAAGTGCGTGTGCTAGTGGAGCTCTAAAGCTATGGCACCTACAGACTCGCGACGGCTTTCCTATTCAAAGCTTTAGTGAGCATCGGCAAGAAGTATCTGGCGTGAGCTGGAACCTCGTCGCAAAAGATTGCTTCGCTTCGGCCAGTTGGGACAGTTGTATCAAAGTATGGCGACCAGAACGACCTCGATCCATACTCACGTTAGCAGAACACACCAAGCCAGTGTATCATGCTGCATGGAATGCCCAACAGAACGAACGTCTAGCGTCATGCTCCGGTGATGGCACGATCAAAGTGTGGGATATGAACACTGGCATGTCTACTATGACCATTCCTGCGCACAACAACGAGGTGCTTGCTCTCGACTGGAACAAATACAACCCCTTTGAGCTCGTTTCTGGTTCAGCAGACTGCAGCATCAAGGTCTGGGACACGAGAAACCCGTCCAAGGAGCTTCGTGTTTTGCCAGGACATCAGTATGCCATTCGTAGAGTTAAGTGCTCTCCTTTCGATGGAGATGTGATTGCCACTGCGTCGTACGACATGTCGGTTGGTGTATGGAATGTTCGATCACCGTATCCGAGACTACAAACTGCTCAGCATCATCGTGAATTTGCGTTCGGTGTCGACTTTAGTCTCTTTGTCGATGGTCTCATTGCATCCTGTTCTTGGGATCGTCAAGTCGCTATTTGGAACTACTACGGAGGACCGCCTACTGCTGCATAACCAATGTTAAAAGTTTGTTTGAATGTGCCCGTTTCTTCCTTTTGTCGTACACAGTGATTAGCTTCTCCCATAGTCATCGCAATTGCTCGTGCATATTTCAACTTGCGACTAGTTCATTGGTTCGCAGTAGAGCTCTTAGTATTCTACCATGCCAAATATAGAAGTGCAGTATTTAAGTCCTCTATTTTTTGACAGCATGAAAGCCGCTAAGATTTGGAGTAGTTGGACGGACATGATTGCTTCTAGAGTCCGAGGCGACAAAATTGTCACATTCATTGGTGTCGAGAACAATTTGAACGACTTGGTAGACAATCTATTGTATTATGATCTATAAGATACAATCACGAGTACTTTGAGTCTTTGCAATATCTAGCACAATGCAAAGGTTATTTCTTTTTCTATGGCTATGCCTCCAGTAGTAACAGTTTCGAGGAAGCTGTATGTCATGGTGATAGCTTCTGGAAATCGCTTGATGTTCCAGTTGCGGTCGGAAGTTGGATGACCAGTTAAGGAGTGGAAAAGTAAGAATATGTTGTTTTTCTTTATTTTCATTGCTCCTATACCTCACTAACGTGCGTACCTGCATTCCCTGCGAAATGGGAGTTGCGTTGAAATTTGATGCTGGCAACCTGGGCTGCCAGGCCAGGTTACCAGAGATTGCAACGCTCTGGAAGCGTATCATTTCGATGTATGACTCTGGATGGACATTTCTAAACAAAACTACCGCTAGCGCGCATATCGCATTTAAATCTATCTATAAATTAGATTTTGAAGGCATCGCCACCAATCTATTTAAAAGCACTCATCAAAGTTTCGTTCTAACATGAGAGATGGACGCCATAATTTCTACTCGTCACCAGGCTATTTTGTACTGAGTTTTGCTATTCATGATAATGCTGGCAAGTCCCATCGAAAAGCAACCTACATGCGGTACTGGCAACTAATTGACTGCCGTCTATGTCCTCCAAGCTGATCGGTCCACAAACAAAGACGAAGCGAATCTTTGCAAAAACATGTACAAGAGTGCTATAGCAGTTGTTGATAGGATCATGCAGTAAGTTTCTCGATGCTGTGCTGGAAGGTTTCTTAGATATCCATTCGAGAGCTTTTTTACTCGTAGAGAGTGGGATACCTACGAAGAATATTAAATAAATTAAGTACGCCAATGATACCATCGCTTTGGTTCGTCACCTTCAAGCAGAGAGCTCATGCTACAGTCAATGTCCAAGTTGTGTAAACGAATGTATGCATGTTCACTTCAGTCTATTCTGTGGTTGAATGGAAGCGTAGGCTTGAACTGACAGGTCTTTAGACCACTAAACGCAAAGTACTTTACGAGAACAAAAGTAATGCCCTATTTATTGTGAGCCATCCAAGGTGATTTGGCAAACCATACAATCCGTACATGAAATGGGCTATGTTGTTACGTTGAGCCGAAGTGACTAAGAATGCGAAGTTTTTGAGGCCATCATCTGTCGATTCGTCTTCGCGCATTATTCAAGTTTCCACCTTGGTCAGAAGGCATGGTAACGCTTCGATATGGTGCACTAATGGCACTGTGGTTGCTTCCTTCCTTAGTGGCAGCCGAATGTTCCAACAAAAAGTTGTATGTGACTTCAGAAGACTGTGAAGCACACTGCTCCGAAGGGTTCACTGACCTCTGCATTGCGTACAATGCAAACAAGTGGACCAAAGATTGCTGGCCAGACCCGGAGTTTATAAGCAACGCGAGCACTTGTATGAAGCCAGAAGAATCGACAAACTGCCGATACGAATGCTTCGCCTGGGAAAACCCGAGTAGACCCCAATCTTTTTCCTTATTTTACATTCCCTACGGCGACTACAATAGCTCCTTTGAAAAAGAGCAGGCAGGGAACGAGAAATGGCAAGCTCAGGTTGACGCATTACCGTATGAAATGGCCTTCATACCATTTAAGAACGACGACCATGTGGACAGTGTCGGCCCTCTCACCATTCCGCCCGGACACACGAGCGTTTATATTTCTGGTGGAGGTACTTTGACAACATACGTCAAAGGTAAAGTGGCGAAAGTGACAATCGAACCTGATTTCCTCGCCAGTGCTACTAATGTCACGTTGTTTGGACTTATGAACATCGACATGAGCAAAGAAGAGATAGACGTCTCCAAGCTCATTCCTCCCAACACAAAGGAGATGGCGTTTCGGAATTTGATGCTGACAGAATTTCCTACGAACTTTATGTCCGTCACATCTTTAGAAGATGTGGAATTGTCTGGGAACTTTATCGAGTCGATCGGACAGAACGCTAGCCTTCCCGATGTCTTCACACTGACGCTCCGAATGAACAATTTAACCAATTTCGAGCTCGTTTCCACCAGCATCCAGTCACTCATTCTCGAGGACAACTCGCTCGACTCTATCCCTCCTGTATTATCGCAATACACCAACCTTCAGGAGCTTGATTTGTCCAACAATCCATTGACAGATCGAACGGTAAGTCAGGAACTATACGATGTTCTCAATGGTCTCACGACCTTCAAGATCGACAACATCGATGAAGTTGACGTCGAATGTGGAAACAGCACTCGTAAGCGCATTGGAGACCAACTTATCGTCTGCGTAGGCGAAAATGTAAAAGCCACAACCAGTAAATCTGGCGATGGCGGTAGTGTAACAATCATCGGCGCAGTTGTCGGCGTTTGCGTTGGTATTATCGTCGCTTTGGGCATAGGCTGGTGGTGCTACCGACGACGTCATACTGGGAAGAATTTGGACGAGACGGTGGCAAATACGGTGAAGACCGGACCGATGGATACAGCCATCAACCTACCATCTATTTGGAATGACGATGAGTTGCTAGCAAAGCAAGTACAATCGGAAGACATTGAAGATGTGCGTGTGCTTGGTGCTGGAGCCTATGGCGTCGTGCATCTCGTGCTGTATCGTCGAATCAGATATCTCGCGTCCAAACGTGTGTTGAAGGAGCATGCTACTCGAAGCCGCATCCACGACTTTGTCAACGAACTCAAGCTCGTGGGTAGCCTCGATCACCCGCACGTCGTCGAGTTGGTCGGTGTTGCGTGGACGATGGAGTCGGACCTCCAAGGCCTGTTTGAGTACATGGAAAAGGGTGACCTTCGACAGTATCTCGACCAGGAAAAAAGTTCGACAGAGTGGACCGATACGAAGCTCCGCATCGCCATCGATATCGTTGAGGCTCTCGTGTACGTGCATTCATTCGACCCTCCGATCGTCCACCGTGATCTCAAGTCTCGGAACGTGCTTCTGACGGAAGATATCCGAGGCAAGTTGAGTGACTTTGGTGTCTCGCGCTTTGAATCGGAGAATGCGACGATGACGAAAGGAGTAGGAACGGCCAAGTGGCTAGCTCCAGAGATCCTGACCGGGTCATCGGACTATAGTACCAGCGCAGACATCTACTCGCTTGGAGTCATTCTGTCGGAGCTAGATACGCACAATCTGCCGTACTCGGACGTCCGAAACGTCACGGGACAGCCGTTGGCAGAAGTTGCGCTTATGAACCGTATCGCCACAGGCACGATCAAGATTGATTTCAGCGAAACGTGCCCCACTCGTATCTATGACATTGCACAGCAATGTTTGTCAAGAGATCCATCGGAGCGTCCTATGGCGACGCTACTTGCTTACTGGCTCCGGAGCATCCTCAAGGAGGGCACGGTGCATCCCAAGCCGGTCATGTAGATGAATCCCTTAGCTTTTGCTTGCCTCTATATTTTGCTTGAAGTGAATAAAAATTCTAAAGTTTCCTCTGGAAATTCCCTCGTTCAGCTTTCATGATAATTCGTATCCTCTTGTGCCAAGTCTTGTGTACACTGTGTTCCAGCGCGAGGCCAGATTCGTGGTGACAGTGGCCATTCATCTTGTCGGACATGCCATGATGGCAGCATGCCACGATACCACTACCACCTTCATTGGCAATGCCATATACTTTGTCTAGAATCATGTTTATGCCTCTCAGGCCAAGGACTGCTCTACAAATCATTTCAATAGATGTACTGCTTTAAATGATGGCATAGTCGCTGGGAGCACTCCACCTCTCGACTACTTAACTTAAGGCATTGTAGCCGAAAAGTTACTATAAGTGAGGAAGCACTTGTGCCTGTGGGCTCATTTTGAGTGCACTCTCACTCTATGTGTCCACTGGTATTTTCAGAGCCCAGTCAAGAGCATTGCGTAGCACCTAGCGTGCAGGTGCGAATCAGCCATCACGACACAATGCCTTTGTGAGCGTACGAGAGGTGTGGGATGCTAGATACAAACTTTGATAAAGCATACCTCCTGATGTAGCAAAGTAACAATCGCGAAATTCGTGTAATACAAGTATGTGGACCATATAATCTATCTACATGCAGTACCCGCAACGCATACGTGGCTGCTTATTTACCTTTCCTAAAAAACACTTTCTTCATCATCCTCAAGCTCTTGTAATAGACCTACTGTCATCTCGAAAAAACAAGCACTAAGCATAGACGCTCATTTCCACAGGTCGCGTTCTTGTTAAACCGATGCACTCGATATCTACACTGCATCTTCTATCTATGGGAGCTCCAACGACATCTCTAACCCACCCTTTCCATCAGCAACGAGGTCCATCCACTCGACCAAAAGCTTCCCAACCACTTCTGCTCTCGTCTTCTGCATGTTATGTCCTCCTTCTTGAAATACAATCTGCCGGCTAAAGGCATTTGTATCTGCCACATCTTTCGAGATGTCTTCCTCGATCAAATGATCGTCTTTAGTCCAGGCAAAGAACCCTGGCAAATCACGCAACGAATGCACATCCTTCTGTATCTGGGGGTAATCCATCGCAGCGCAACGCACCAAGCCAGCCGTGTAATACGAAGTGTCGAATCGACCTGGAAACCCGAGATAGTCCACGAATACTTTCTTGCATACCCAACGAGCTGCAGGCTCTACGACTGGTAATCTCGTTTTCGCCACTTCTGTAATAAAGCTGTTGAATGATGGAGTGAGTGCTTTGTGTGGCTTTAAGCCTGCTGATGAAAGCAAAGCCAGACCACTCACATTCAGTACATCACGTTGGCGAGCAATGGCTGTTCCGTGGATGGCTGAATGACCACCGACGGAATGTCCGAGTATAAATAACTTTTCTTCGGGGTTGCAAATTTGCTCTAAAGCATCAATGGCTACTTGTGCACCAGCAACGGTGCCAGCGAGGTCATAAAAGTTGCGGTCATCTAGAGCTTGGGATTGACCGAAACCAGGCAAATTAATGCCAATGACTCGAGCAGAGTGTTGCAAATGAGGTATCAAGTACCGAAAGTCCTTATACGTCCCAGGAGCTCCATGCATGAGCACAATTGTCGGTCTATTTTCAGTCGACGACTTTGGTTGGACATCAATATACTCGATGGATGCTTTCTCGGCCACTTGGACAAACTTGGGTTCCGGCAATTCGATCCGTGAGGAAAATGCACGATTCCCAGCCTTATTGGAAGCCATTGCAAGGCATCGAGACGTAGAAACCCGTGGAGAGAGATGTGCGAGACGAAGCATTTTTGCAAATGTGCCGATCAGCGATGTTGTTGACGTCAACTTCAGATGGAGGTGAACAAAGAAAAGAAAAGAAAACTTTATTTCAAGTTACGGAAGCTCTACTGGTGTTGCCGAGTACTTTTTCTGGGCTTTCCCATCTAAAACATTCCTCGTCCATTCCACAAGGTGTTCAGAAATGACTTCAGCTCTTGTCTTTTGGATATTGTGTCCTCCAGAAGCAAATACGAGGCGAGGACCAAATGCCTGGCTCTTTGCAGCGACTTCCTGGAACACTTCTTCTTCAATATGACTGTCATCCTTTGCCCACGCATAGAAAGTTGGTAAGTCATACAATCGATCCAACTCTTCGGAGACTTTTGCAAATTCAGCTGTCGCAGCTCGAGCGAAACCAGCGATAAAGTAGTCTTCGTCGCCTTTGTTTGGAAACTTGAGTATATGCAACATGAACAAGCGAGTGATATATCGCGCAGCTGGCTCCACTAGTGGTAATTTGGAAGAAATCATGCTCCAGATGATGGCGTTAAAGGAGGGGGTCAAGATTTTATGAGGACGCGTCCCTGCTGAGGAGACAAGTGCGAGTCCCTTAACATGAAGCTTTTGCTCTTTCGCGTCCAAGGCAGTCAAGTGGATGGAAGAGTGCCCACCAAACGAATGACCAAGTACGAACAGGTTTTTCGGGTTTCCACTACCTTTGCGAGCACCTAGTATTTCCTGCAAAGCTTCATATGTTAAGGCAGCGCCTTGTACGTTTGTCGTGAGGTCATAAAAGTGTTCTCGATCGAGCACTTTGGAGTCATTAAAACCTGGCAAGGTAATGCCAATGACTCGATTGGTCGCTTGCAAATGTGGTACCATGTAGCGAAAATCGTTGAAACTCCCTGGAGTTCCATGCAGCATCACAATAGTCGGCGCTTTGGTCGCGTCGATCGTCGAATCCGTCGGTCCAATATCAATGTAGCTCACTAAAGATTTCGAACCCACTTCTACCGAATAAAATTGGTCAAAGTCCATTCCTTCCGAGCTAAATTGTTTCATCCATGCATTAGGTCGTATATGGAGGGAGAGTCTCGCTTGAGACCGCTGGAATGCTCGTAGCATGACTGAATCACGTCTGACGTGATGACGTGAACTTCAAGAATAACTGCATAGGTACACTTTTGGTTCATTGTACCAACTACCGCGTCGGATACAGCGATGGAGAAGAGTGGTCTATGGACGCAGCACATGGACGATCAAGGCGTATTGCTACCTTGCTTTGTATTTAGATACGTATGAATTTTTATGCCAACTTGGTGTGTGCTAGCGTGTGTATTATTATAACATGGCCAAGGGCCGAAGCTACTGGGAGCTGCCAGAAGACATGCAGTCTCAAGTACACAAACCAGTGCAGCAGCAGCTTCAAGAGCGTAATGCAGCTCAATCTGACAGCCAGAAGAGTGGCGAGGATGTATTTGGTCAACATAATGAGAAGCAAACTACGAGTTCTAGTTCCAACCGGGAAAAATGAATAAAATGATGCAATAGCAAGACGATATGCTCTTGTAAAGTATAATGCAATGCTGTATTATTAGTCTATCATCATATATCTCCCTCCTTCAGCTCACCGCAAATTTTTTACCGATTGTCGCTTCTATCGTCATCACAGCGATTAATAACACGATAGCATACAATATAGTTCATGCAAGACGTACTTGGCGATACGATTTGTATCGACTCTCGAATGAAATCGTCTCAGGGTCTTGCTTCGATAGATTGCTCGAACTTCGCGGCCGTTTGAGATCGAAGAGCTCCTGGATAAACGGCATTTTTGCCAGCACGAATTTCCACACAACAATCCAGAGCACTGCTAGCGTGAATAGTACAATGCAGACTGCCCCAGAGAGGTATGCTGCTGTGACTATAAGCCCCGCCGTCATCCTCCGTCCAGCTCTTTTTTTTCTTTCGATTTTGTCTTTTCACCACGTTCTGGCTTCAAAAATCTCTCTTAGTCCTGCTTTAATCGGATAATTTATATACAGCTTTCAAATAGATTCTATCCTTTTCATTCGGAACGACCGCGGATACTGAAATTCGCGATCTTGAAAAGGCAAATGGTGATCGACTAAAGGATGAAAGCGATGAAGAGGATGCTAACTTGTTTATTGTAGTTGGAATAGTAAAATCTTACTTAGCTAATGGGAAAGTCAAGGCAAATTCTCGAATTGGAGCTGACGTTGTGGACGAACAGGACGGTCAAGGCTGTAGATACGACGCTCGTGAAGAAACCGGAGTTGAGCGTATTTGCGTTGCCACTTGATTTTCGTATGCACGCTCCGGTCAGACGGTGGCTTTGCACGGATTGTACGATACAAACGGGCACGCTGCTCCCGTTCTAGCTCTCGCTTGGTCTTGCGAAAATGAAGTCGACGTATAGCCGGTCTGTTTCGGATGACAAGCTCCTGCTGCTCGTTCTGAGCTACGTGCATATTGGACGCCATTTCTCGGACTAGTGAGGCCGGCTCTGTGTCAGGCGTCGGATTTCTTTGCTCCCTGTGAACGTCTCCACCTAGCGTCGAATGCAACTTTCTACTTCGTAGTTGCACAAGACAAAGCGACAATGTTGGTGGCCGCCTATTAATAAGCTTCGTCGTCATGTACTGCGTCATGTTGCCTTTCGAACGCTAAATACTACACTATGGACTCAAGTATCCTGGCTCGTCTCCAAATGAAATTGCCGCCAAATTATGCCTTGAAGTTTCTGTTTTTGATGTTCAAAAAGGATATTGCTAAATGCCGATTGAACAATACCTTAACAAGTGTCCGAAATCCTAACCGTTAAATCTTACACAACCAAACATGCAGATGCAACAGCAGGAGGGAGGTGACAAGAACGTCGAGCTGTTTTCGGCGGAAAGCCGCAAGAAGAATGAAAAAGCGGTCGAGTTTTGCCACACCTCCATGAGCGTCGTCTCTGGGAGCATTGCAGGCATCATGGGACTCACAGGACTCACCGGCTTTGCCTTCCTTATCGCCATGTACTTCATCACGGCCATTGCGATTTGGGTCGTCAAGCTGCAGATGGACGTCCCACAGTACTTCCACGAATCCACAGCATCTTTCCTATTCGGTCGTGTGTTCACACAAGCAGCTTCGTTCGTTCTGTTCTGGACACTCGCGTACGGACTCGTTCACATTTACTAGATAGGATGATCCATAACGTCAGTGATACAATCTACTTCACGCTTGTTATACAGCCAGAAAGCATGCCTATTAATTGTTTCCACCTACCTTTTATACGTACCGCAATTCTTCATATTTGATGAAAGGAATAATGCGACGCGTGAACATTAGTGTGCATTCCCCCAAAGCGTGCTAAATATTCATCTTAAACCTCCAAATTAATACTTCAAGGAGCAAAGTTACAGACGACCAAGAGCATTATCGAGATGATAGGACATCTTGGATACACTTGTACTCAGGTATACAAGTATGGTGGAGGCATAAAAGAAAAGGAAAGCAATTATCTTTGAAACAAAATTAACTGCTCTGTGATTGTTGCGTTGCTTGCATCTTATACTGCATGACCATGACAACATTCTGTAGCATCGTTCGCTTGTTCTCCAGTACTTCCTTCAGCGCGTCCAAGTTCTGCTGTAAAAATGCCACTTTGCGATCCATGAACTGCTTTGCGTTGTCCACGTCGTGCTGGACATAGTACCCGGTGCCAATATCCACTAGCACGTCATTCACATCAGCCAGCTTGGCTGGTGCAAACATCGAAGACGTCAAAGGCACGAGTACCTGCTTTCCTTCCTCACTCTTCTGCAGACTCGAGAGCGACTCCTTGGACTCGCCAAACCGCGTCTGAGCTTCTCGCAGTCCCGTGAAGGAGCTGCTAAGTTGCTGAAGCTCCTGTTCAAGCTGAGACTTGAGCGAGTTCAACTGCTCGAGCGAGAGACCCGTGAGATTGATCTCTTGCTGCTCTACACTCGAAGTACCTGCGTCCGCCATATTTAATGTCGAGCTTTTCGATCCTTTCGTATGGCGCTTACAACCAGGTCTCTTTTCAACCAATCTGGTACGTTCAAAAATTATTTTACCCAATGAAAAGAAAGCGTTGTGTATTGAAGTGGTTGTATGAAGTATCTACTTGGCGCTTCCTTCCTCCTCGTCACTTTCGCCCATGGCTTCCAGCAATTGCATGGCAACCTTGGATGCCTTCTCACGTCGTTCTTCTTCCGACATGAGGTGTCCTTGGTCACGTATATTCTGAGCTTGCGCCAATAAAGAACTGAATTCCGCCAAATCACCGTCATCTCCGAGCTCCGAGCTGCTTAACAAAGCATCAGAAGAGCCTTGAGAAGTCTGATGAGCCGAATCAGATACGTCTAGCATGTCGAGAGACTTTAAAGCCTTATTCAGTTTATCATCTTCCCCTTTCTCCACAGTTGTAGCTGGTTTCTCACTCGTGTCCTTCTCGGCTGGTGAATCCGTAGAGTCAGACATCTTCTTCATGCACATGGAGCTCCACATATTACTCTCCAGTACTTCTACCACTCTTTCCATGCCTGTTTTTTCTTGATAGTTGCCCTGATGATGCAGCTCGAAATCGTGGAGATTGCTATCAGGATCCAACTCAATGTACTCAAACAAGTGCTCTTGACCCCACTCACACAGCTCCTGCTTCTTGCTCGAATTCGAAGCATGCAGAGTAATCAGTAATGATACATCGAATGTATGCTCGTCTACACTTTGCTGGATGAATGGGCGAGACAGTAGCATTGAGGCATCTTCATCCAAATCAACGATCCATACAATAGCTTCAAAGCTGGAAGTTTCGTGTGAGAGCGGTGCAGTAGGTCCATCGTTATCAAGAACGCACGAATGCAGCTCAAGATCTGCAGAGTAATACTTATTGTCCAAATGCAGATTTTGCACGGGGCTTTCTGTCGCTTGTTGCTTGCATTGCTTTAGCAGGGCAGATGCAAAGCGATTGATATCGCTAGAGGAGGTGGATACGACCAAGACACGGGAGGGAACGTCTTCCATCCTTTGATCAGTTCAGAAGTACGGTGGCTCCATTTACAAATGTACCACCCGATCCTCCGAATATTACAAAAGTGCACATGTCCGTCTCAGCCACCACTTTGCTCATTTTTCAATTTTCGCGGCAGGACGCAACACTGCTTGCTCCTGTACTTGTATACAATCTACTGCATAGCACCTCACAGAAGTTGGCAATTGGTTCTCCTCCCGATTGCTCCTTTGCAATCCATTTCACATTGCGGTGCAACATAAAAAGTTAGGACTTGCCTGCTTTCGTCTCCATCACATACCACTTTATCGTTGGCATGGTGAAGACGAAATACAGTGAGTCCACACCAAAGTTTACATAGAAAACATCATTTAGCGCCATAGATGCGCCTCAATATCTAAATTCGTACTTGATCGAGTATATGCACCTGACTATGAGTTGGACGCACAACCACATACATCGAAACATGACAAGCTACTTTGGCAGTCTACGGAGGCTCTTTCCAGCCTCTCGGGCGGTTGCTATTCGATCGACTAGATCCAATACAATTCATAGTCGCTGGTTATCGTCTGTGCAATCATCCTCCAATTTGCAAGAACCTTCCGAAGTGACCAATAACCACAGTCACATCAAACCTCGTATCGACTACAGAACACTGCTGCAAAACATTGATGCTGCAGAACTCAATGCACGTCAGCGAGCCTCGGATGCCAATCCAAGACTTGTGGCAACGTTGTATGAACAGTCGAATTCGCTTAAACAACGTGCAAATGAACTACGTGCTGAACGCAATGCCAATGCCAAAGCACTAGGCGAACTCAAGCGCAGCGGAGGTTCCGAGGAGGAGGCCTCCAAGCGTCAGACTCGTGGTCAGGAACTCAAGACTGAAATTGCTGACTGCGAGACTGAGCTCGAATCTGTCACGAGTCAGCTCGAATCTGAGGCTCTAAAGCTACCGAATGAGACTCATCCGGATAGTCCTGTTGGTGATGAAGATAAGTCTCGGACCGTCATGACCCACGGAGATTTACCAGTCTATACTTTTGATCCAAAAGACCATGTTGACCTAGCATTAGACCTCGATATACTAGACTTGACACAGGCAGCTAAAGTCAGTGGCAGTAAATTCGTCGCTTTGCGTAACGAAGGCGCGATGCTAGAGCTCGCTCTTGTACATCACACATTGTCACGACTCCGTAGTCGCGGCTTCCAGGTCGTTCTACCTCCAGATGTCGCTCACCACAAAATGGTGGAAGGTTGTGGCTTCCAACCACGTGGAGAAGCGACGCAAATCTATTCCATCGAAAACTCTGACCTATGTCTCGCTGCCACATCTGAGATCTCCTTAGCAGGTATGCAAAGCGATGAGATGCTAAAGACGAGTGACCTCCCACTAAAGTACGCTGCCCATTCCCATTGCTTCCGAACGGAGGCCGGTCATGGTGGCCGTCTCAATCGGGGTCTTTATCGCGTGCATCAATTCTCGAAAGTCGAAATGTTCGGCTTTTGTGCCGATATGACACAAAGTGAAGTATTCTTCAATGAAATGCTTGAGCTACAGATTGAACTCTGCTCCGAGTTGGGACTCCACTTCAAGGTGCTGGATATGGCGACGGAAGATCTAGGTGCACCAGCATATCGCAAGTACGACGTGATGGCGTACATGCCTGGTCGACAGGAATATGGCGAAGTAGCGAGTATTAGTATGTGTACGGACTACCAGTCTAGAAGACTGCACATTCGTCATCGTGAGGATAAAAAGGAGTCACCGCAGTTTGCTCATACTCTTAATGGCACAGCCTGTGCTGTACCCAGACTGCTCGTCAGTCTCTTAGAAACGCATCAGCAAGAGGATGGCAGCGTCCTTGTACCCGACGTCTTACAACCGTACCTCGGCGGTCAAGACCGTCTTCGGAAAACGAAATAAACGGCTCTTGGTGCTCATTCTTATTAATCTGATTTAATCTATGTTATCCGTGGGTTCCAGTCGAACTCGCTGACGCACGATATCTTCGATCGGCACCTTTTCAAACTGTTCTGAACGTGTCTGGAGGTAGACCATGGATTTCGTCGCCGATATGATCGTTCCGGATACAACTTCCTGCCATTCGTCATCCGTGGCCTTGAGTAATGTTACCTTTTGCCCTTCTTGCAACATCTTCGGGTTAAGTTTCCGTCTCTTGACACGATTCGGCTGGTCATGCTGGAAAGGTTTCTGCGATGGTACGAAGGAAGAGGAAACTCGTCCGACTTGATCTGTGATGGCATTCAGATCACTCGTTACTTGTTCCGCAGGAGCTCTTTTCTGTAGCGTCGGAAAGACACGTGGTTTGTCAAGTAAAGCTTTCAACTCCTTTTGCTCCTGAATGGCCTTTTCATGTGCTTCCGATGCGGCGCTGCTTTCGCCATCAATCACTGGGTTCAATGGATACATCCGAGTACTTGGCAGAGGTCCGTTTGAAGGGGGAGAAACGTTGTTTTTACTGTCATTCTGGGCTCCTTGTCCACCATTTGCCCAACCAAGATGATTCGTGATCGTCTGTGGCTCGCCTGAACTCGCCGATTGCTGGGCATGACGTGTCAACCGTCGCCTGTCCATGACTGATACCCCGTCACGCGTGTTCTCTAGACGTCTGATCTCACGACATATCTCATCATCCATTTCTCGTTGCAATTTTGTACAGCTTTGACGGTATTGATTATGAGCCAGCTGAGATTCATATTCGTACAAACCATCCGCGCTTCTTTTTAAACGCTCGAACGCACCATAGGCATTGTGTACGCGCGTTTGTTTCCTCAATTCAAGCACTGCACAACCTAGTAAAAAGTCTTTTTCCGACCCGTCTTGTAATTCCTGTATGCGGTTTTGTATTTCGGAACGCAACGCCAGGAGAGCATTCTGTTGATCTGGCGTCGGGCTCTCAGCCACGTCGGTATCGCTCCATTCGCTATCCGAGCTGAACAATAAAGAGTCACCTTGACCGTGTACAGCTTCTTGGGCTTCTTCATTCGTCTGGAAGCCGCGTGGTAGACTCGAAGTGCCAAGATGGCGACGCCATTTCGTCATATCTGTCAAATAGGTTATGCTTTTGTGCTCAATTAGATTCTGTGGTTGGTGGAAAATAAAAAAGACGTTCTCGGATTGGCAGAAATATCGCCTGAGCGAATTTGGACACTAAGCAGACAAGCAAGAGATGACAGGAAGCAGGACTAAGAAGCCGGCACAAATGAGCCAGCATTTCGCATCCATGGTGGAAAAATGTCCTCAAGATGTAAGATACCTGTCTTTTGAACTTATGTGAGAACGATCATTCATTGTATACGTTGTCATGGCAGATCCAAGTCTACGGAGCCTGTGTGGCTAATATCACGGGAGGTGTCTCGAAAGGTGCTTGCGAAAAGGAGTTCCAGAAACTGCGGGAATGTTTCCAGCATGCTGTGAAGAGTAGAAAGCACTAAATGAATTAATTTGCCAGCATAATATGTTGTGTCCTTATATTAAGTTCACTCTTGTCACCAAATATCTCGCTCGATTGACCGACTCGTAGCGTTCTCATCCTATTTAAAGTATTTTATTCAGTAGCATATTCGACCCAAAGCAAGAACAAGTAAGTTTTATTCCAAGAGAAGCTCTACGATGCGTTACGACGTCATACTTATATGGGCGCTATGCGTCCTATATGCCCACATCTTGCCTGCATTGTCAGAGTTAACAGGTTCCACCAGCATGCCCAATGCACGGCAAGTGGAAGCACCAATCAATGAATCGGCGCTTTATGGTCCTGTAGACTACAATGGTATATCATGGGAGGATATGTGGAAGAATGCAACGAGTGATCTATCTCCTCCATCTCAATGGTACTTTTCCCCACAAGGATGGAACGCCACATCCGCTGCATCTCGCTTCATGCTATACACTCTTGTGTCCCCAATGCCTGATACTCGATCTGGTGAACGACGTAATAAAGCACTCCGAACGTATTTTCTTCGGGAACTAGCCTTTCCATTCGCAGCGAATTTTAAGGAGAAACTGGCCAATATGGCCGACGCTATGTACGGAGAAAAGATAAGGAAGCAAGTACAATTACACGAACTAGCGAATATGAATGCTACGGACCTCTACGCTAGGTTTAACATCTCTCCGCCAAGTGATGAGCAGATAATACGATGGGAAATGGAAGCTCTTGAGATTAACAACGTCTCGAGGGAAATGGAACCTTCAGGTAGATATGCCATCTATCCATCTTATGCACGCCATTGGACACCATATCCAGGATACGAAGCAATCTATTACACAAATGACAAGCAACTTCCACCCGCACATATCCCTGCCATAAACTATCACTGGCCATGGAAAGCTCGACTGACCGATTCGAGGCATATCATTCTATTTGCACGAGATTTTTTGCATGCTAGGATGAACATATCGACAAGTGCAGATTCGTCATATCGAAATACAGAAGATCGCCATCCAGTGTTTACAGATCTATCAACTGAGAACGAGTCGATCGTTTTCGACAAAGCACTTCAGCGTATGCTTGAGATCGACTTTAACACTGGAATTCCGATCTTGAAAAAAATGGACACACCAGTTGGATGCCAATTAGTATTCGTAGATGCTTTCGAAAGAACTTCACCAAGTGAAGTAACAGATTTACCAGTTAATATCAACAATCAGGAGACGAATGATACAAATTCGCTCGAAGACGTACTCGTAAATGGCACGCGAAGCTTGTACTCGTTTCCATGTTTTCCTGGGCACACCGTACCGATCTGTCAATGTCGAGCTCAGTACGTATCATCCGATACACGAGATGATACTCCATCTCCGAAGAATATCCGGTCAGGCGTGACGATCTACACACCGTCATTGCGTTCTAGATTAAGTGCCATCCTTGCCGGTGATGCTGCATTGGAAAGCAAAAGATCAAGTCGTATCGATTTGATACTCGACACAATCAACCAAGCTTTCGACGCCGAAGTTTCCGCTTTGTCATTAGGTCTCCAAGCACCTTCTACAGTCTGGTATTCACCTCAAGATCGCAATTGCGACGAGTTTGCAGATTCTATTCTAGGCTTTACCAATGTCACAACGTCCACTACAAACAGCAATCGCGATGTGTTCACGCAGCTAGCTCAAAGCTCAAACTCTCCGTTTTATGCCAATGCTTCCTACTTTGCTGAGACATCGAACACGCGTCTCATCGACTTGTTTCCAGACACTTCTACCACTTCAGATGAAGATCTGAACGTACTCCTCGGCCACATCCGACAGAATATAGTAAAGCTAGATAAAGCCAAAGAAGAGTATGTACAGATGCGGCAGGATGATGATGAGCATCGAGTCTGGAAGCAAAGAGTAGATGAGGAAGCAGTATACTCAGGTCGATTACTATCCGAGGTCGGCTTTGGCTACCTCCTTCAATCCACAAATAGTTTCAACGTATCGTACTATGATTTCAAGCTTCCAGAGGCTTTACATCTAGTGCTGAGAGTACTCGTACGCTTGCAGGAAAGCCATGTACTACTAGCAACGGAATCTCGGCATATTCTCACCTGTCTTGCACTCTATCAGAACAACATTTCGTACTACAAGTGTCTAGTTAGTAGCAAATAACAAGAAAAGAATGTCTACTTTGCATCGTTGTCGCCTTAATTGCTCATGTATTTCTTGTTCTTTTCAAAGGCATCGACCGATGCTTGGCCGATAGGAGAGCTGCGACTGTACTCTTGTAGCCTCTGCATCATGGGCGTGTTCAACTCCTCTGGAATCTCTTGCTTTCCAGAAATGTAGTTGAAAATGTCGATCGTTTCTTGGTTGAGAATGTCCTCATACTGGCTCAAGTCTTCCTCGGACAAGTCCATGACATTCTTACTCGCCCAAGATCCGAGCAAGAGGTCAACTTCCAGCCATCCACGCTGCTTGCTGCGATAGATCACACGCTTACGACGCGCTAGATCGGCATCGATGGTCGTTTCGCCATGGCTAGGATCGTCGTACGTAAGCAATGATGCACAACTAGAGAATTACATAGTAGTATACCTGTTAGCTGGAATGCTCGAAGAAGCTGGAGCAGCGAAATGCTGCGTTCGGATCTCTTCATTTCGCTGTCTCGCTCTCGCCTCCAATTCTTCTGGCAAAGAATCCAAGTATGCGTCATTATTGACCGTATGCGACGTCGGGAATATGGGTTTTTCATCATCCGATGAAGACGAGTAGTTGCAGATAAGGTTCGATGATGCGCTAGCTGCAGAAGGCAGCGTCGTCGCCACACAACGACGGGCAATCGCTCCAGCTCGACACACTCGCAACATTTTTTCTCACTTGTGTCCACATGCTGGTACGTTACCTTTTCACAATAAAAGCCTCGTTTAAACCTGAAAAATGTATTAGATATCAATATTTTAATCTCGACCAGTACGCCCACTCGTCCACTAGATTGCATGTCTGATTCGTCATCGATTACCCAATCGCACTTGCGCTGGAGCGGACGCGGATCCACTTACAAAGTTCAGTACCTCGGTCAGTAGAAACGCTTCCAGCGATCGACATTCGACTGGCACTTGACCGCGAGCTCTGTCCTCTATCAGGTATTCAATTAAGTAATAGGGAGCATGTCTACGCCAATGGTGGCTCGACCAGCTCCATCCATGGAGTCGTCGTCGTTGCCGACGTCGGATAGTACGCAATCGGAGCAGCAGACTGAGGTCTCTGCTAATGGCTCCAAGGAGCAGCAAAGCATGTCGGGCAATCCCCCTCATATCAGCAATAGTACAGTAGCTTTACAGCGTGAGCACCGGCGCAAGCGGCTTGAAATACAGCGACAATACCTCGAGCGTGCCCGGTCGGCAGTGCAAGATGAATCCCATCCAGACTTGGCGCCTCGCCTGCTTGCGCTGCAACAGGAACGGGAGGACCGATTAGCGCTTGCAAAGGAGCAGGAGGAGTACATGCATCATACTTCCAACGTCATTTTTGATTATGAGTGTGACGAGGCACGAAGTGAATGCATGCTGAATTGTGAGAAATTGCGGCAAGACATGTTGGATGAAATCGAGCAGGAGATCGAATATCTAAGTGAAGCCCAGGGGAAGACGACGACAACGTCTTTGGCCGGTACGTTCCGTCTTCACTTGCTTTTTGTATTGGATACAAATCAGCATCTTTTCAACACACATGCATCCATGTGGACTCACTTTGCTTTGGAATAGCACGCAAGACGACGCGTAAAACTCGTAGTACACGCCATAAAAATGGTCCAGCAAGCGACAGTTCGTACTCGGCTTTGGACACACCACAGAAGAAAAAGAAAAGTTCTGGCTACATGGCGCAATCTCTAGATAACAATTTGGCCGAATCAGAAGTGAATGAAGATCTGGAGCAACTTACGAACGCGTTTGAGCATGCCAAACGTCATTGCAAAGACCACGCGACTTCCACCGGTATGTTTCTTTTGCACATTTGCAATTATGAAAACGTAATCTGTATCTGTGATATAGCACCCAGTGTGGTACGATACCACCGAGGCAAGTTGCTGTATGGCGACTGGATACTGGAAGAAGGAGATGAAGTACGCGTGCTGTATGTGAACAGTGGGAAGCAGGTGACAGCGATTCTGGTTAGTGTGACCACGACGGAAGCGTATGTGCTTTCGGAACGAGGCAAGTATTTCCGACTTGTTATCAGCGATTTACGACAAGGCAAGATTCGGCTGTGGAGTCCGTTGATCCCGGATAACGATGAAGTGGAGGAAGTGGCTGTGGGTAGTATGGACATGGATGACCCGATGGATGGTAGCTGGAAATAACACGACAAACAAATTGTCTTTCTCTTTTCTTTTGCTTACGCCGAGCTTTTCAATTGCTCCTTTGCTTGCTTTTCTTTCTTTTCAGCAATGTATTTCTCCGCCAACTCTCGCTTGCGACGTTCTTCTTCTTCAGCATACGTTTCTGGCATGTCCAGTCCGACACGATGAGCAGACTTGTCGACGATTTCACCAGTACTGAACTTGCGCTCGACACCAGCATCCAACGACCAGAGATACTAGTATCAAAAGATGTTAGATGGTACGACTACGGTACTAGTTGTATTCTATGTACCTTTTGCTCTTCAACGCCTTTCAGCAACATGAGCGTATCCGTTGCTTCTTGCCTGTACGCCTTGATCTTGCTCTTATCCGTCTCGTGTTGCCTCGCGCGATACTAGATGATATTCGCGAAATTAGTCTCCGCCACGTCATTCTTTCATGATAGCAAAAACTACCGTTGCAAGGATGTGCTGGGAAAACGAGCATTCTTTCAACTGCTCACTGGAGCTGCGTTCACGAGCTACTTTAAGCAACGCACGCAGCGTCTTGATCGCATCGCTCTTCGCTCCAACTCGCGCTCCTCTCGCCATTTATACGTGATTGTATAATCAATAGATATAATTATCCCTGTCCGATAAACTTGCATCAGAGATTCGTAAGCAATAGTGACTGTCAGTCAATCTGCGGATGTGATTGGAAGCCACAGACATTCGTTCCTCGTGTCCTCACTCTGTCGAACACAAGTTCATTTATCTACAATCTCCTACCTACTATGTCCACTTCCGTCAATGGACTCATCAACTCTGGTCCAGATACGATCGAACAAGCCATTGAAACGATACGCAATGGTGGACTCGCTGTCGTGATGGACAATGAGGATCGAGAGAATGAAGGCGACTTAATCGGTGCTGCAGAGTTTGTTACGCCGCAAGCCATGGCATTCCTCATCCGTCATTCTACTGGTATCGTATGTGCCCCAGCACTTCCAGATCGACTCGAAGCATTGCAACTGCCGCTTATGGTCAATGATGAAAACAATGGAGAGACGCATCAGTGTCAATTCACGGTCACAGTAGACCTGCGTCCTGGTAACACCAGTGGTGTCTCTGCTGCCGACCGAGCTCGTACCATCAAGGCACTTGCAGATCCGTCCACCAATCCATCCGACCTAAACCGACCAGGCCATGTCTTTCCATTAAAAGCACAGCCAGGAGGTGTACTCACACGATCGGGGCATACGGAGGCTGCCGTCGACCTTGCCAAACTAGCTGGCGCTGCACCAGTCGGATACATCTGTGAAATTAATGACGACGATGGTGTCATGATGCGTCGACCACAGCTACAGCAATTTGCCAAGGAGCATCATCTGCCTCTCATCACCATCTCCGACTTGATCCGCTATCGAGTACGAACGGAATCTCTCATCCAGCGTGTCAAGACCACGTCCAAGGCAGTTACACCACTCGGTACCTTCACGTCTGTCCAGTACGACACGTCTTTGGGAGACAGTGGTATCACGTTTGAAGCTTTCGTCTATGGCGACGTCCATCAAGGTAATGTGCCGCTCTTCATCTCGAACGAGACGGACGGATGCAAGGGACAGACACAAGTATTTGTACAGGCTCAATGGGCCCAGCAAACGATCACCCAGCATGGACATGGCATCCTCTTGTTTGCGCAAGGTAGTAAGCGCATGACTGCTCTAAGTGGAGAGCTCATGGCAGCGCAAAGTCTGTTCGGATTGGCGACACAAGTGGCGAAAGACCTTGGTGCACAGTCCCTCCAGCTGCTCCATGCGGAAGAAGCACTTTCATTCGGCACGGACGGCTTTGCACTTGACGTTGCATCTAGCCAACAGCTTCGAAAGACCAACTAGGCAGTAATTAAGCATTTAGAAATCGATACTTTGATGTTGGAAGCGCATCTCGTCGTTCTCTTGTACTACTAACTATTTTTATTAAACTTTATAATTATTTAATACTGTATCGGTTGAGCTTACTTTAATGGAAACGAGTGGGACTTGGACATCGATCGGAAAGAGTATGTGGCGTTCGGTGCCTTCGGACGATTGGATAAAGGAGAATGAGAGGACGATTTAGATGTGTAAAATGTGTCTATTGCGCTGTTTTAGTACTATCGAACTGGAGCTTCTGGATGCATCAGGTTGTATGCTAGCCAATAGAGCTTTCCATAGTCCACGAATAGCTCTTCACCGGCGGATATGTCTCGAAGAGCGATCACGTTTGCTTTTTCGTCTCTCGGAATTTTGACGAATCGAACATTGTGACCAGGTGCTCGACTCCTGCAGTCATTAATGTATCGAGCATATACCTGAGGGGCATGCAATGCGTCAATGAACTTGCCATCGCCTAGACGCATTAAATACGTCTTGTCCGGGAGATGTAGAGCTTCCAAGCTAGTGTATGGGATGCCCATATATTCACATACTAACTCCCCTTTTGCAAAAGATTTTGTTGTGAATAAACCAAGACCGGCATTGGGAATCGAGGAGGGTTTCATTTGCACTCCATATTGTTTCGGTTTCGCATGCAAAAGGTAATAAAGCTGTAACTTGGCCGAGTCTTCCTCCGCATAAAGCATCTTAATTTGTTTCGGCTCTGTCTAATAAGTTGCACGAATATAGCAAAGCATGTCGTTTTATAATAAAAGTATCATATAAATGATCCAGTCGTTGCAAAGCACTTTGACAAGCTAATTCGATCGATCGCAGGATCCGCTCATTCGGACGCAGAGATGACGACTACGAGGAAGTTCTGCTGTGATGACTTGTTCAAGTTTAACAACGTGAACTTGGATGTCTTGACCGAGACGGTATGACACTTATGTATCGAACGTCTATCCGTTCTCACCTCCTTATCCATCACCATTAGTTTAATAACGCCTTCTACCTCCAATACCTCTCGAAATGGCCCGACTACTTTGTCGTGCAGGAAGACCCGAATGGCAAGATGATGGGCTACAGTATATTTCTTCAATAATACTACAAAGATAACATAATAACGATTTATGTATAGTTATGGGCAAAGCAGAGGGATTCGGAGAAGACTGGCATGGACACGTGACAGCAGTAACCGTAGCTCCCGAGTTCCGTCGCCTAGGTGTTGCTCGGCGACTCATGGATCACCTCGAAAACGTCTCCACCGATCTCTACGACGGCTACTTTGTCGACTTGTTCGTTCGAGTCTCCAACGACCTCGCAATCGGCATGTACGAGAATCTCGGCTACTCTGTCTACCGACGTGTACTAGAGTACTATAGCAGTGAGTCGGATGGAGAGGACGCTTTCGGTACATGCCAACTTCCACCTTGCTGATTATATCGTCTTATACATTTGTCCGTAGATATGCGGAAAGCGTTGCCTCGAGACGTCGAGAAAAAGTCGATTATACCACTTCCGCATCCAGTGACACCAGATCAACTTTAGATTGGAATACCAAAGAGTCATTGAGATTAAAAGAAAAGAAAAAGAATGCTTGCTGTCATCACTTGTAGCCTTGTGCAGCTGAATGCTTCATCATAAGATGTTCACCGGCAAGTATCGGAGTGTACTTGGGTGGATTATCCTTTGATTGACAGCTCGGGATGCATTCCACGACAGCATCATGGTTGATATTGTGGAAAAACGCGATGGACTGGCGACGATTACTCGCACCGGTCTTCATGGCAGCTTCCGGCGGGTTCACCACACGGTGTAACGTCGAGCGCCAGACGTCGTTCGTCCAGCGTTGCATCAAGTCACCCAGGTTCACCACAAACGAGTTTACTGGTGGTTTCACATCCTGCCACTGTCCGCCTTGATCCATTACTTGGAGGCCGCCAGGAGCATCGTCCACAGCCAGGATGGTCAAACTCCCATAGTCCGTGTGGGGAGAAGCTCTCAGTTGCTCCATGCCTGCTACATGGTCCTGGTGAGGGTAGTTCAGGATACGCAGAGCAGACATGTGCTCATCGATTTTGTCGTTAAAGAAATCTGGACTCAAGTCGAGTGCAGTAGCAAAGATTTGCATCATGACAGAAGCGAGAGACTCGACTGCACGATAGTAAGTTGCCATGGCAGGTCGGAATGACGTGGGGAGAGCAGGCCATTGTGGTTCGAGCTTGGGTGACTTGCCTACCGGTCCTAGACAGATCTGAAAAGTTTCTTTTGCATCTTTCTGAGGCTCTTGCTGATTACTCGGATCTCGTGATTTGGACAAAATTTCTCCCATTTCATACCCATACGGGTACGTTGGTGTCATCGGAATCTTCTTCTTCTCATCTTCCGACATATCAAAGTACTCTTTTGCCGCAGCAAATGCCGTCTCGATCGTCTCACTCGGTATCCCGTGATTGGTAATCACGAGAAACCCGACTTCCCGACAAGCTTTCGCCACGAGTTTCGCGACAACATCTCGTTCACTCGAAGAACAAGTGCTATCTAGAAACGCACTGATATCAATCTCTGGTACAAGCATTTGCTCGAGCTAATTTGAAAGTAAGCAAATCCCCATCCCCCTTATAATCAGAATCTGACTATGCCGACTATCAGTTACGTAGCTACTAAAGTCGTTAGAAACAATTGGCTCGGGACGCACCATCCAACAGTTCAAAGTGTGTCATTTTCATACTTTTATAGATCATGTCTGGTCGAGGAATGCGAGGTGGAGGACGAGGTGGACGCGGCGGTGACCGTGGTGGCCGTGGCGGTGGACGCGGAGGCCGTGGTGGACGCGGTGGTGACCGCGGTGGCCGTGGCGGTGGACGCGGCGGCGGTCGTGGCCGTGGCGGTGACCGTGGTGGCCGAGGTGGCCGTGGCGGTGGACGTGGCGGTGGACGTGGCGGTGGACGTGGCGGCATGAAGGGTGGCGCAAAGGTCATGGTTGAGCCGCATCGTCACGCCGGTGTCTTCATCGCTCGTGGCAAGGAAGACGCGCTTGTGACCCTCAACTCGACGCCAGGCAAGAGTGTCTACGGCGAAAAGCGCATTTCGGTTGAAGTGCCATCCCAGTCCGGCGACGGCACGAATGAAAAGGTCGAATACCGTGTGTGGAACCCGTTCCGATCGAAGTTGGCTGCTGCCGTCTTGGGTGGTGTCGACAACATTTGGATCACGCCAGGCAGCAAGGTGCTCTACCTCGGTGGTGCGTCCGGTACGACCGTGTCTCACGTCTCCGACATTGTTGGTCCGACTGGCGCCGTCTACGCCGTCGAGTTCTCCCACCGATCGGGTCGCGACTTGATTAACATGGCCAAGAGCCGTACCAATGTTGTACCGATTATTGAAGATGCGCGTCACCCGCTTAAGTACCGCATGCTCGTGCCGATGGTCGACACGGTGTTTGCGGATGTTGCTCAGCCAGACCAGGCGCGTATTGTGAGTTTGAACGCCGGCTACTTTTTGAAGAACGGAGGCCACTTTGTCATTTCGATCAAGGCCAGTTGCATTGACTCGACGGCGTCGCCGGAAGCCGTCTTTGCGCGTGAGGTGAAGAAGTTGCAGCAAGAGCAGTTTAAGCCCGCCGAGCAGTTGACGTTAGAGCCGTACGAGCGAGACCACGCCGTTGTCGTCGGCGCGTACCGACCTCCGAAGAAGGACAAGTGAGGCAGGTTTCATAGTTTCTTTTCTACTTACTAAAAAACACGAAAACGCATACAAACGCTGGTGGAAGTTTAGTTGAAGTAGATGGATGGACAGCTAGTTTATCGTACCCTTTCGGAAATAGAGATGGGTTGGCAGATGGTGGAACTGGTCGATCTTGTAGGGTCATCCGGTAGTGGGATGTACGCTCATCAAATTGCTTTTGAACGCATATACATGTAGGTGTTCTTGGGTTTATACGGATTAAAAGCAAAATGTGGAGGGTATTTGATCGTAGCTCCTTTATCTAGATTCCTGCTTGTGCGAAGGAGTACTGCCATCCGTGGTGCTAAATGTTAGTTGCAGACGAGAGTTTGCTGGTATCTTGGTCAGTCATCGTTCTAGTCGGTAGTTTAGTTCATTGAACTCACTTCCATTTTGTTGCTGCCTTCTAAGGTTACTGAATAAGAAAACGCGATGGCTCTGCCTATTTATCGCGTGAGTTATCTTTACAAGCTGTACTTTGACAAGTGTGACCACAACAGAAGACTCATATCCGATTGCCGGGATGAAGGAATTGATAGATATACGTTGTGTTATCTCTCTCGATCCAATGACGAACCAAGTAGTGTCAAAGGCGACAGTGATGGGCGTACCACGACCAAGTATCTGAAGGAGGATAAAATTGAAATGCATCGCTCAGTGCGAGAAATCGACAGTACTGGATAACAGCAACGGAGTTTTCGATTCTTAGTTTCCTCTAGCAAGCTTGAACTCCATGTCAAGACCGAGAAGGAGGGCAAGAGTTACCAAACCAAACGCTACAAATATACTTCCGGATGAAACTGACACAGTTCCAATTCAGGGCAACGGCTGCGTCCAAAACACTAGTACACTAAAATTCTCAAGCATGTTCAGCTATGGATATATTGGTAGATGCGGATGGATCAAATGATCTGCTAAGTTTACAGCATATAACATGTAGAATTTATCTAACATGTTAAAAGACATCTTCTCAAGTGAAGCTTATCATGACGTTTAAGATGCATTTGGGAACGGCGACGGTTAATGCCATCCAAATGCTACCAAGAACCTCGAAGGGAGCAAAATGGGCAAGTGTTTGTAAAAAAGATCGCCACTTGATATTGCAAATTTCCAGGTGTAGCAAGTATGCACCTCGCCAACTTTTCGATGGGTTTTCCACGAACTTGAAACATGACAAGGGTTTTCAGCATCAACCTTTTTGACAACAACTTCGCAAACCCCAAAGGCTCACTTCTAAGCATGTAGTTGCTGTACGGTTTTATCAACTCATCTTCCTTTGTTTACACAACCAACTCGTCCTTGTAGAAACCTAGGCGAAAATTTATCACACACGATTCCAAAAGTCGTCGCTAAGTTTTCCTGTCCATTTCTTATTATCTCAAAGAGACTCCATACAGAAGCTGCAAGCATTTTGTAAGCTAATTGATTAGCCGCAGCAAGTTTAAGCTGAGTGAGCGGCGGTGGTATTGAAAACTTACTTGCGAGTTCCGATCTCAACAAGAGCTCCGGGAGGATCGAGTGCGCCATAATACAAACATCCATGACAATACCCACAGTGACAATCAAGGTAGCGACAGCACGATCGGTGTTGGACCGAACAATAGCCCAGGAAGTAAAGACATAAACTGTAGTGGCTAAAGCAAGTCGATCACCCCGAACGCTGCAACAGTTGATGACAGCAATGAAGTTAGTACCAACTATACTGTCAAAATTAGCTGGGTTGCGTTTGCACTAGCAGCGGTTCTTAGCTTCGCGATCTATCATGAGAAGAAATCCCAATCAAGAGACAATAACCTTGGCATTTCATGCAACTTAGTCCCCACCGGTACAACCGTAACGAACATTGGGAACGTTTATAGGAAGGGATAAAGACTATCTTTTCAACAAAGTTTAAGTGAATGATCTTGGAGACAACCGGATCATCGGATAAGGAGAGTCGGGCTCAGTTTGAACTGTTTACTTCCATAGCCCCCAATACCAATCATCCAAAGGCGCATTCGAGGTATAGACATTGGTGTACATACATGGCTCAGACGATATGACCATGAATCGATCCCTCACCTGCAGGAATATCTTCTCGCTAGAAGTAATGTGAACAAAGGTGTTAGAATTTGGACTCGCTTGTTTCCTGTCAGACAATTTCATCACGGCATCTTGCATTAGAATAGCTCGTTGGCTGGAGTCGAAGGTTGTGATAAACTGCTCTTCAAGCGTGACTCAATCAAGCGTGTGCGAACTTCGTGTAAGCTGAGCAAATTGGACACGCATAACATGCCGTATTACCACTCAACAGACAGACCAGGTGCCGAGGTGTTGGTGATGGACCTCTTAACGATATCGACGAGCGAAAAGCTAAAATCTAACTTCTCACTAAGTTTTCAGTCCGGAATCGCAGACATCGGTCAGGTGTATCATACTTCAGAGTCAACACATTTTCCGACGGCATTGGAGTTTGCATACTCTTTGCATTCGGTGGTTAAGTCGCTCTCATTCCCATGAAAGTAGTCACGAGAAACAAAGCTATTGATATATTGAAATCAAGTTCAAAAGTAATTCGTACGAATATATCAACATTTATTTATTTAGGAAGTTAGGTCGGCTGACTACACCCAACGCCGCTGCTTCGCGCGGCGTTGATTACAGAGAAGACAGAAGACGACCCTGTGGTAGGAGCCCACGAATACATCAACAAAAAGTATGCTTTCAACATCAAGATATGCTTTCGATTAATATTCTCGAAGTGAATTGGCCATGGCTGCTGCGAGTTCATCGTCTTCAGTGTTGTTTGGCGTGTCCTAAGAAGTGTTGGATAGCAAAAGCTAGTTAGACTGTTTAACATCAAGCAACATGTATTATGCAAAAACACCGTTGTCGAGGCAGATTCTGCTTCGTCGTGTTCGGATGACGTCCGCGGCGGTTTCACATTCTCTCCTTGTTCTCTGTCGGCCAATTCGGATGTTGCGATTTCGAGAAATTCGCGTTCTTGGTTAAAGTCGTAGTGGAAGACTGGCTATGGGAGGGTGTGAGTGGATGGACGTATGGGGAGTGCAAGCGGAGGTACTCTATGCATGAGGTTTTCATTAAGCGCCGTGGAGACGGGGGTGGAGATAAAGTTGGTGT
>JAADVB010000118.1:0-53983 GCA_023334545.1 Salisapilia sapeloensis | reverse complement strand
CGATAGACTGTCTGTGCTATCTAGCTTTCGTTGGTAAAGCTGGAGTAAATTTTGTATCTGTAGCACCATGATGAATACGCTGAAGCAAAAACCTTTAGGTTGCTCTGCAAGTGTAACGCCTATGGCGTCGGAGTCGGTGCTGTATTTGTTTTCACTGCGTGATTGGAAGATCTAGACGTCTAGTACTGAATAGTGGATGCTTGAGAACTCTGCTACACTTCTTACCTAAAATTTGTTGGGAGATGCCGGATGTATGTCTTTTTGAATGGCAATTGGTAGTTGATTTTCAATAGCAGGGTGTGCTTCAAACTCAATGCGCATGACTTCGCCGTAACTGATACCTTGAAGCCGAATCTGATACTTACTTTCCATCAACTTGTATGTTCTAAATAGTATTGTTGGTATTCAATACGTGTTCCTGCTGGGATGGGGTGGGATTTTGTTGCCGAGCTCGACGTCGAGCGTAGATAGCCGACAAAACTAACTTATTCAGATTCAAGTTAATGCTGAGGTGGAGAGAGCTCGTCTTTTCGTGTGTCTTTTTTTTTGTTCGGTGCTTCCCGGTGCAATCTGATGTCGCGTTGGATACAGGGCGTATTTCCAATACGCCATCCAAAGATAAGAGTTACAATTGTAAATGACGTTGCATGCGGTATCATTGTTCAGCTTGTTGCCGGAATAGAGCTCTGCGCTAACGTACCATTATCGACGCCTTCAGTTCATACTGGACTATAATAAAATTCGCATCCAATTCACCACCAGCTACATGTAGATACACGATAAAACCTATCTGAATTCATTGTAATCTCTTGTTTAGTCACATGAAAGCGAGCCATCAAAAAGTGATGATTTTGATATCCATGTATGGATAAAAGCTACTTGTAAGCTCTAGGTAAAGAAGCAATATAGCCTAGTCCGGAATGGTATATGGGTTGGCTTGGAATGAAAACTAGAACGCAAATTCATAGTTGCGTACGAAAGAATGTGATCGACACCATTGACATGAACGATGTAGCTCTGATGGTAGAACTATCATTTGCAGCTTTACAAGTCTTGATCTGCATACTAGATACGAGAGAATCGGTACAGACTACTTCCTACACCCCGTTCACCGCCCATTCCCGCAGAGTCGTCGTGCATATTACACTACCGTTGGCGATGAGCTCATCTAGCCTACGTGGGTCCATGTTGAGCTGAACGGCTCGAAACTCTGGAGAGAGTGCCTCGCCACTGGCAGTGTGTCCAAGTCGGAAGGCGTCTCCAGCATCCCGAACGAGATGCAGCTGTAGCAAGTGCTGGAGCGCTCGATGCGCTTCGGATCTCGTGGGCATCTGGTCTTCAATCTCTCGACTGTCGTAGAACCTCCGCCACTTGTCGTACACCATCTCTAGAGTATAGACCGCGTGCTGGTCCTTTTCAAGGTGTCGCATGCCGATTAGAAGCGCAAGAGCGTCATCATGGACGAGTCGAATGGAAGCGAGTTCGTGGTCTTGGTCCAGCAGTTGGAAAGCCTTTTTCCAGTGATCAAGAGTGAGCTGAGGTTCCTCTGGCGACAGTTGGTAGGAGGCAGCAGCAGCGAGGGTGAGGAAGAACTGCTGGCCTCTGCCGATATCGTACTCTAGCGCGATCATGTCATGCAACGGTCCTTCTTTTGCCTCTAGTTGCTCTCGAACGTTCTGGTCAAAGGTCTCGACGTATTCTTGTGGTAAGTCTGAAGCGGAGTCCATGGACGATAGACGGAGAGTTTGCTGCATGAGGTGCTTCACCTGGGGCAAGGATGGTCGATCGAGGACTACTTGTAGGCTGGAGAATCTACGTTTATGGCACAAGAGGAAAGAAGATGCAGCAATTGATAGGATAAGCGTACAACATACCTCGACCGCACGCGCTTTTCCAAGTGGGAGACGATATTGTAGTCGGGAGTGATGCCGAGCACACCAAGTTGGACGTCCGTCGTCTATTGTGGAGCTATGAGTAGTCGCACAAGGATGAATGGGAGTGCAAAAGAGCTACCTGAAGCCAGTCGAGGAGGTTGTAGAGCAAAAGCTGCTTGGACGTGCCAGCGCTCGCGAATTTCTCGAGTCCGTCGAGAATGACGATGACAGGGACGTTCTCCCTGGCCTTGTCTGCTAGCACCTGCTTGAGGTACTCGTACATTTTCCAATAGGACAGTCTCTAGCGTGCAGGATGCATGAGCTTTAGGAACGGATAAAAGTATGATAGCACATGTACAGGCAGCGTGATGGCGTCGTCCTGCGTCAGCTGCGCGATGATCTCTTTGAACGCCTCAATCTCGCTCTGGAGAATCGCTCCATTGAGATAGACGTGGAGGAACGGGCGCGCATGACGCTGGAGACCTCGAAGCGCATGGGCGACGACGGACTGCGTAGGTGCGTCCGCCGGCGCGAGCAGGACGGCTGACTGGTTCTCGCCGTTCCGGACGGTGCAGTCGAATACGGACTGGATTCGCGCGACGGCGTCCTGTGCGTTAGCGTCCGGAGCGTGTGTGGAGGCGTGTACGTGGGCTCTGATGTGAGCGCGAAGGGCGTGGAGTTGCGGAGAAGAGATGGTAGACATGGAAAAGGAAGAATGAAAGTAGGAATGGGCATTTGATCACTTGTGTTGGTGGCGTCTAATAAGGCAAAGAGAGGTGTATGGACAAGAGGAAGGGGAGGAGCTAGAGGATGGCGCAGTTGTTCTTCTTGGAGGACGGCGCGGTCGTCTGCTTCCGCCTGGCTTCCCGCACAAAGGTCTCGAAGACGGCCGAGACGTTGGCGCCAGTGAGGGCACTCGTCTCGATGTACCTGGCGTTGTACGACTGGGCCACCCTCCGCCCCTCCTCCGTGCTCACCTGGCACTTGGTCGGGTTCTGCTCCACGACGTCCTTCTTGTTGGCAACGAGGATGACTGGTGGCATCGGCCGCCGCGTCTCGTTGATCTGCAAGTGGAGCTCGAAGAAGGACTGGAGCTCGTGGAGCGACAGGCGAGAGTCCATGCTGTAGACGAAGACGTATCCGTCCTTGTCCATCATCCACTGGGCCCTAAGGGATTCAAAGTCCTATCGGATGGCGTTAGTCTAGAGCATGCTCGTGGCTAGAGGTCTGTGAAAGGGTACGTCTTGTCCGGCCGTGTCGAGAATCTCGAGCGTCGTGGTCCGGTCGTCGACCTGGATGGACTTGCGGTATGCGTCTTCGATGGTCGGGTCCCAGTCCTTGACAAAGGTGTCTCGGACGAACCGGAGCGTGATGGCGCTCTTGCCGACGCCGCCGGAGCCGAGGATGGACAGGTGCATTGACGCATGGGCCGCCAAACCTGCGTTCTTCTTGTAGAAGGGCTCTCCCTGGGACACGTAGAGCGTGTCGTCGTTCTGGAGCTCGTCGATGCTCACGACCTCTGCGCCGGTGGTGAGGAAGAGCTTTTTGGGCTTGACGCCGAGCTTCTTGCCGGCCGACTTTCGAATGCGTAGGAGCGTGTCCTTGGGCCGAATCGTCAGGACCTGCGTCTCGCGTGAGGAACCGAGTGATTCTGTTCTAGCATACGACAAGTACCTTTCCTTCGGCCCCAGCCTCGTTCTTGTAGATGAAGATGCGCTTGTCCGACGGCATGGCGGAGGGAAGACGGGCGAGGGCTGGACCAGCGTGGCGCGACGGACGGTCGAATGGGCACTACGATGGTACGCACACGGTACACACCTCCTCGAGCGCCAGACTCTTCTCCGCTCGATGAAGACGGACGTCGGGGCGCCCAGTGTCTGGATCTCGCCCGACTGGCAGGCACACCCGATCATACACGACTTCTACGGACGCCCTCCGACGCAGGCCAGACGCGACTCGTTCGCCGACGTCATGACCTCCCCGACCAACACGCTCGAAACGACGACACTCGCGCAGACGTCGGCGACGTGCATGGCGTCTAGAGTGTCCAGAGAGAAGCTCGACTCGTCCTTTTCCACAGACACGAGTGACGACAACGAGGAGTACGCTCGCCCGTCGTGGCTAGGACACTCGGCCCCCGTCGCGACGCTTCCGACCGACGTGACCTGGTCCCGCCGGCGGACGAGGTCCATCGACGACACCTCTCGGCATGACCTCATGACATCTCATAGCCACCCGACTCGACTCTCCAGACACAGCGCAAACGTCGGGTACCACCGACCCGAGTCCGGCACGGAGGCGTGGAACCGTCTGCGTCAGATCCGGCAGGAGGACTTTGTGCCGGTCGTGGACGCTGCCTCCAAGTACCCTCTGTCGTCCCCAGCCGTCGTCCAGGACACGAGTGACGACGCGTCCGATGGGTCCGACGCGACCTCTGCTCCAGACAAGCTCCGAGGAAAGCTCTTTCTCGCGCTTGAAGACATCGACGACCAGATCGACCGGCAGCGAGACCAGGCTAATCTAGCGCTCCGGAGGCGCATCCCTCCGTCCTGTGCCTCGTCTAACGCTCTCCTCTCTTCTCTCTTGTGCGGAGGACGTGCGGAGGAAGGAGAGGCCGAGGGAGGCAGCGGAGACGGTCTGTCGCTTCTGCTCGACCAGCTCTCGGTCATGACGCACAACCGAGCTCTGAACCAGCTGCAGCGCCACCGACGACATGTCCGAGGCATCCTCCAGATCGTCACAGCCCACAATCCGGATTTAGAACTGACGGAGCGGCAGCTGGACTCGTTCGACTCGGCCAAGGACATGCTCCAGGCCGACCTCAAGTACACCTTTTTGTCTCGACAGGTGCAGGCGCTGGAGACGATCCAGGAGCAGCGGAAGACAGCTCGGCAGGTACAACAGAGTCAGCACGGCGCAGGCTGCCTCGAGTCTCCTCGAGTGCGCAGTGCTATGCTCGCCACTCTTCTAGAGGCTGCGTCCTGGTACCGACTGGTGCAGGCCAAGCGCAGCGGACTAGAGTCGGAGTCTCAGGTAGGTAAGATATTACAGGTTTTGTCTGGAGAAGAGTTTTACAATGAATTCGGAGACGCCATGGCCGAACCAGAATGGTGGGACGTTGCCCAGGCGCATTTTGAGAACATCGTCTTGGCCAAGTCCAACGGACGCTTGGCCCAGTGGGTCCACCGCATGTCCAGAGACGTCGCGTCGGCCGTCCAGGAGCCCCTCGACAAGGACGACGACGTATCCTCCACTTCGTCCTCTTCCAGCCAGCGACCCTTCGACGCCAGTCCGCTCTCGCGCCTCCTGTCCCAATGGAGCCTCCCATCTTCCCGCATGCGCTCAACATCCGTCCCGGAGCTCCGTCCGAACGTCGACCTGACCAAGACGAGAGCTCCTCGGTGGGCGCAGGATCCTCGACCGGAGTTCATTCTAGAGTTTGTCCAGAGACTGACGAGACGCATCCGGAGGGAGTTTGACGTCTCCTCCGACTCGGCCAAGAGCCTCTATGTATTCGTCCAGCGCTCGGTCTTCTCCCGAGTCGCTTGCCTCTGCTTCAGCCAACGAGCTCTGCGCGACTGTCTTCGGAAGGACAAAAATTGGAGGAAGAAGGCGCAGGAGCTGCGAGGTGTGTCCTTCGAGCAGCTAGGACTTTCCTCCGACCTCGCGATGAAGCTCCGGTCGGAGCTCGTGACGTCGAAACCCAAGGGATCCTACAGAGTCTACTTGCTCCAGTCCATCGACGCGTTCAGTGGCATGGAGAGCGTCGTGCCGTGCGACCTGCTGGAGGAGCTCATGCGAGGCGTCACGGCGCTCCATCAGGAGGCGGCGCGTGTGCTGGGCACCATCCAGATCCCAGTCGACACCTTCTTCCCTCTCTTAGCTTACGTGTTGCTGCACGCCCACTTGCCGCTCCTGCACGCGCAGCTGCATCTGATCGAGAACTTTGCCATCCACAACCTCAACGTCAAGGGGGAAGAGTCGTACTACGTCTACTGCGTCCATGCGGCCGTCGAGTTCGTCTGCAGTGCGACGCATCTGGTGGCGGAGGGTAATGAAGGAAAGAGTGAGGAGGCGGAGGCGGGTGTATCAAGTACAAAGTAAGAGACAGATCTAGTTTGGTGTTCGAGTCAAGGAAATGGAAATGGAATATAAGCCTTTTAAATGATATCGGCAGAAAGCACTCGTGTTTGTCAATGAGCTAGTGCGGCGCTGGGACGTGGCCGTCCACGTAAAAGTTGCGCGTGGCCTGCGGGAGTGTCACCGTCGTGCCTTCGAAGCTCTCGTCCACGATCACTTGGCACCCGAGGCGAGATCTACGATCCAGGGTTCGTTACTTGTGCATACTATCGAGTGCAAAGATAGGACGTACGTGCTGGTGAGTCCAAAGGCGAGGTCAAGCATGTCCTCTTCGTCCTCGATGGCTTCTTCCAACGAGTCAAACAGCTCGTCTTCCAGAATCACGTGGCACGTCGAGCACGCAATGGACGCTTCACATGCACCTATATGCACTTGTTGAGAGACAACCTAGTAGTCGAGCAGAGAGGCACTACCTTCCATCTCGAGATTGTTGGCCTGGCCGACGTCGAGGAGTGACATGCCGACCTTGGCCTGTACTGGCGTAATACTTCCATCGCGACGACGAAAGTTGATATTGACACTAGTTGCCAGTCATTGCAAAGCTGAGACGTGTGCAAATGGCATGTTAGTAGAGTACGTACGTGGGCTTGTCGGCGAATTTGGAAAAGTCCAAGTGCATCACTACGGAATGCCAGTCGATTAGGACTAGCTCATCTCTTGTTTAACATGTCTAATTGGGACATACGGATGGGAGAGGTGTGTAGCGACCGACTGCGTTGGCTGGATAGACCATAGCGAGCTGTGGATTGCACTGCGCGTCGAATCATACTTGGGACGTAGCTCCTCGGATGGAAATGGCCAAGAACACTTGACAGGAGTATTCTCTACAGAATGCCATCGTGGAGGAGTGGTACAGCGTCCCAAGTCATTCCGATGGTTTGTACCTTTATGTAGCAAGACGTTTCTCAAGTCTCGATTGAGCGTGGTGTTAATAATCGTTCGTCCATTATGGCAGGTAGGCTATTCGTAGCATTTCAAAGGATGGATGAGGCTTGTTGGTAAGCGTACTTGGATCGCATGTAAAGTCAAATCATGTGGTACTCGTGTTGTCTTATCACGGTTACGAGTCGCGTAAAGCCAATTAATTTGTTTGCTCGAGTGGACTGACCTTTTAAATGTGTCTAGATGTTTCTCTGTTTAGTGTATGGTGTCTTGGTCGCTGGGCCTGGGACGATTGATCGTCTCGAGTTTGGCGAGAAAGGTGGAGAATAGAATAGATGAGAAACTTTTCAAGCGCATGCATTTAGCTATGAGCAAGACGCCGAGAAGCAAAATATGCAGATAAATACTGTAAAGGTGGAAAAGTCAAGTAAATGCCCAAAGCAGAGTTTGAAGTTGAAAGTATCCTTTTGTGTTTAATAGTTGGCAACTGTCATGAAAGCTGAAATTAATGACTGGCATTTTCCAGTTACGGGATTGCAATGCACTTTCACTCTTGATCTAGAATTTCGTCCCGCTTGCTTCAGCGCACAGAAAACGATACATAAAACATGGTATCAGCCTTTCAATCAAATGAATTGCCCAACGTAGTACATTCGATCCTTTGACAAGGCCAAAGATATGTGGTGAGGGAGCTATAAAACTTGCTTGCGAATTGCACACGACCATATGTCCACTTGAGGTTGAATGCTCATCACTTGCTACAAGCTCTACAATACCTGTCAACCCATTTCCAAGACACATCCATACCGCTTGCACACGCGAATCGTACCATCGTGCACCCAAAGTACCTAGTGTCACAGGAAGCAACTCGACTCCGAGACTATCCTCGGACTGATGCTCCAGCTCTCCCTCGCGGACACGATCCCGACTTTGGCGCCAAAGCCTACCATTTGATTCGTCCATCTCCACCAATCCCTTGTCTCTATATACCTCTACATTTCTATAAACACCTCTACAACCCAATGCATGGACACTTGGAAAATGGGACGAAAGGCCCGAGCTCCGCGGCGCCGTCGGCCTGCTCCAGGGCCAGGTAGGAAGCAGCACGGACCTCCACCTCCGTCTCTACCTACAGACATCACGTCCTCCTGGCTGTCCTATTTAACATGGGTGGACACCAAGTCCATGGGCCAAGTATGCCGACACTGGCGGCAGGTCGTGCACGACGCTCAGCAGCAGCATTTCGAGTGGAAGCAGCGCGTACTGGACGGATCCCACGCCGAGATCTTTAGCAGACTGGCGGAATGCATTTATACGCTCCAACCTCGCTTCGAGCCGACGTGGGTGCTTGTGACGCTGTCGACGCCGCCGAGAGCAGTTCGAGAAGACGATTTCCACACTGCCTTGGCGACCCTCGTGGACCACCACTTGATCTCTCGTGCTACGACCGTCGTGGCGTACAGAGTAGAGGAGGTGGCGGATGGGGAGGATAAAGATGCAGAGGTGCAGGAAGGCTTCTTCCGCCAGTCTCGCGTCCAGCACCGCATGTCGGTGACCGTGGCCTGTCTTCCGGAGACAGAGGTCTGTGTGACGACGTTGGATCGGAAGGAGCTGAGGTGGATGGGACAAGGCAAGGAGGACGTCCCACCGTGTCCTCTCTCTCGTGCCCTTTATGACCCTTTCTTCATGGCGTTTAGTATGAACGCCACGAGTGCCAAGGAGCTGGTGGGAGTCGTCCGGTCGTGGGGCTCCAAGAACGTCGTCGGGTGCGTGGCTTCCCACGTAGAGCAAGGCGGCTGCATCTACGTCAAGCGCCGAGGCGGTCGTGTGAAGGAGGTCGAGTCGAGCGCGAATGTCCTACTAAGCTTCCAAGGCGCGATTGGAGCTCACGCCTGGTCTGCATGCGGCTTCCAGACGCTGTCTCCCGTGATGCAGAGCTACGACTCGACTGTGATCGACCCTCTGGCTCCTAGTCTCTGCAGCGTCTACACGAGTGTTAAGATCGAGGGTCGAGACGGCGATCGTGTCGTGCGTATCTCGGAGCTGCTGGCGTCGATGGACGAGGTAGGAGAGGACGACGTCCTGAGTCTGTACACGTCTCCATCTCGAGACGCCTTGGATGGACTATCCGAGCCGGACGTAGGGCTGAGAGAGGACATGTCGAGTGTCCGTCGACTGCACTCGATCAGCGTCTTGAACGACCGGATATTCGCCATGGAACCTTTCTGGGAGGAGGACGACTATGGCGTCCTGTGCGTCGAAAGTCGAGAAGCGTTCGCATCCAACTACGCGTCTACGCTGGCTCTTGTCCATGCCCAGGAGCCGCTCGCGTGCGTGAGCTTCCTCTCCCGAGGCCAGTGGGCGGATGGCAAGGAGGACGTGGCACTTGAGCGCCAGCTGTATCAAGACTATCTGTGGCCCGTGCCGAGACACGCTGCGTACGTCCGCGTCCCTGTGGGTCCTCTCGCCCTGCCGAACGGACTCTATACTTGTGACAGCGTTGGTGTCGAGCCTACGAGTACTTGTGGCGTCGTTTTCTATCGACGTAGGTAAATCTAGGCAAATGGACAGGACATGGAGCATGTGTTGTATCGTGTCGGATGGTACTAGATGCAGTGACTAGAGTCGAGTATGTCTATCCTATCGTTTGTATGTCTTTGGAAGCCTATCAAAAGCCAGCGCTGACGAGAGCTTCGAATCCACTATTCCTCCTTTCGACATGTTCGTCGACTCACCCTCTCGACGCTCCTCTGCTTCGACCAATATGCCTCCGCCGGCGTCTCCTGGGAATGGAGGCACCGTCTGGAAGGACACGGACGAGTATGGAGGGTACATGGATAGCGCAGGAGCTGACTCGGGGCTCATGCGACCCACGGCCACGGGGCGAGCGACCGTCGTGGCGACTCAGGGCGGGCATCAGGATATCACGATCGGCGCCTTGGGAGAAGACGACCATCCCGGTGCTGCGACCAAGCACTCGTACTCTGGCCGCAAGGTCGTGTGGCCAGGTGCGCTGCTCCTGCTGCTCATCTCGGCGGCGGCTCTGAGTGCCATCACGTACTTTGCGGTTGAAAAGTACGAGGACACGCAGGAGCAGGTGGAGCTTTCGGAAGAGATTCTAGGGCCGCTATCAGGACGAGGGGCCAACCATACGTCGATTCCGATTAAAATCTGCACCTTGCCAAACTACGTGACGGACGAAGGCAAGCTCTACGCGACTGGCGGCGACAAGAATGAAAAGCACGAGGTCCACTTCACTGGCATCAACTGGAGCGGCATGGAGAACAAGGAGGGCGTGCCACACGGCCTCGCCATGGGCCAGACGGACCTGGACACGCTCGCCAAGAAGCTCGCCAAGATGGACATCAACGCCGTCCGCCTGCCTCTGAACGCCAAGATGATCATCGAGAACTCCAAGCCAGACACCAAGGACTTTGTGTCCCCTGCCGCGAGAGACCTGAACGTGAACTCGTACATGGACATGATCCGAGTGATCGTCCAAGGCCTCGCCAAGCAGCAGATCGCCGTCTTGCTGGACATCCACAAGATCGACCCCGAGTTCAAGGAAGACACGTCCGAGCATCTGTGGTACACGAAAAAGTACCCGTTCAAGAAGATGCTCAAGATGTACAAGACGCTCGCGACGGAGCTGTGCAACGACTTGCAGTACAACATCATCGGCCTCGACATCAAGAACGAGCCCGTGGGCGGCTGCTGGCCGGCAGACGACGACGACTCGTACTGCGACAAAGACAAGAACTGGCCGCGGGCCGTGGAGGAGATCGGGAACGCCATCCTCGGCATCTGCCCCAACTGGCTCATCGTCGTCGAAGGCCTCTACGCGACGGACGAGACGGCCGAGATCAACGGCAAGAACGCCACCTACAACGACTGGTACGGCGCCAGTCTCCAGAACGCTTCTCTCAACCCGATCAAGCTCGACATCCCGGACAAGGTTGTCTTCGCGCCGCACTTTTACTCCCCGAGCGTCTACCCGACGGCCTACTTTTTCGAAAAGCAAAAGTCCAACTCCGACGGAAGCGTCGAGGTCACAGAGTTCCCAGACACGGACGAGGGCTCTGCTCTGCTCAAGTCGGCTGTCGAAGCGGTGCTGGACAAGGCGTTCGGAGACACGATGGCCTCGTCAGGCATCCCGACCTTCTACGGCGAGTTCGGCGGCATCTACGGCGAAGCAGAGTTGCTCAAGGGCAAGACGAGTACGAGAGTCATCGACATCCTGATCGAGTACGCCGACAAGCACAACATGACAGGAGGCTTCTCCTGGGCGCTCAACCCCGACGGCGAGTACGACTTTAACGACAAGTACAACCCAGATGATCCGTGGCACTTTGGACTCTACGCTACGGACAAGTGGGAGGACTACAATAAGGACTACGCCAAGGGGCTCAAGAAGCTCAAGGGCAACGGCATCATTCCGTGCTTCAAGTCTACAGTCTCGGGAGGAGACGACAGCGGCAGTACCGACGACCAGGCGGGGTCTACTCAAGCTTCGACGGAAGCTAGCACGACCAGCTCTACGACCAAGGATACGACCAGCTCTACGACAAAGGATACGACGACTGCATCTGGGTCGAGTGCCGAGACGCCGGTGCCAGGGACGGCTGCAAGTGGGGCGGCGGTCTAGGCTTTGCTCTGGTCGAGTACCTTTTTGTACATTTTGGAACGGAGGCGGAAAATGCTTAGGAATTAGATGGAAGAAAGAATCGGAACGCTCAATGTGTTACTCCTTTCACTCGGTCTTTCGTGCTTTGGACGTCCCGACGCGGAGGCAAGCAGCCTGTATCTGTTGGTTCTTCACAAGGAGCTCGTCGACTTTGCTTTGATACTCGGCCATCTTGCTCGCGTTCAACTCCTGGTCTCGCTTCCGCTTAAGGTTGATGCTGTCACAAGCTTCTTGCGTACTCGATACGAGCTGCTTGGACCGACTCACGAGCCCATCCAGCAAGGCGTTCCGGACCTTCCAACGCCGACTCCCGTAAGCCTGCAGCAGTTCCAAATTCAGCACTCTACAAATACATACCTTAGTACTCATTCTCTTCCTATTTATATAAGATAAAATACTGGTTGTGATCATGCTCGACGCTCATGCGGAGGTCGTTGAGAGCTTTTTCCCACGCCTCCACTTGGTCTGCAGCTTCGTTAGGAGGAGGTAGACCATTGTACCGACTCGTGTCAATTGCGTCCAGAGCTTGGCCGGCACTTACGCGCTCGTATTCACGTTGGAGAAGAGGATGGTCGACAAAAGTAGGCGCGTAGTCGGGCAAAAAGCCGAGGTACTGGTCCGCCGGTGGCTGGAAGCGCGTCATTTCCGCTCGGATCTGCTGTTGGACTTGGCGCTGGACGCTCGGGTCATTGTACTCGGTGTCGACGTACCCAAGAGCGTCGATCAAGTGCTGCTGGTCCGATAGCAACGGACACTGCGTCGCCTGCGTCGGTGGCAGGGCACTCATGTCGTACAATGTAAAAATAATTTGACTTGGATAAAGTATGCAATTTGTATTTGTAGCAAGACATGTAGCTACAGCTTATTCCTGTCGTCTACGAGCCTCGAGACGCAGGAGTAGTACGTAGCAAGGAGAGAATGTGAATGAAGAGGATGGATGCGACTAGCAAGAGATGAGAAACAGCGTTTGATATCTCTCGGACGAGTCGTACGTAGAAACGGATTGATGGCCATGGACGACCATGTCCACACGCCGCGATGTGAATACCTTCACCTCCTTCTGGACTGATCATGGATCCCGTGATCCCGGTGCTCTTGTCTTGAAGAGCGCTAGCATAATTAATAGACGGCCCCTTTCGAGTGTCGCTCGTGGGTCCACTGGTCCCATCGCCTTCTGTCTCCAATACAGCTCCTTCGTTCTCTTAGAAACTAGACACATCCACCGCTCTTCCGTTGCATTCTCTACCTATATTGCTATTGCACAGGGCCTTATAAAGCATAGATTGGTCATGGATAGAGACCATGATGCTCGTCTTGGTGCTGTTTGGTTGGAAAACGTGAATGAAGGTGAAAAACACATAAAACTGGAAAAAAATACCCAAATTGCTATGTGTGAACATTTGCAAATATCTGGTGGTAGTCCCCCTCATCTTCCTCGGCTTTAGTCGCGATTGTAGTATTCATTCCACTTCCATTTACTTTATTTACCTTGGCAGATGCAATGTTAAATACTACGATGCTTTCTCACCGCACACTATTTGCCTGCTACAATCTGTGAGTCGTTCATTTCACATCTACCTCCGCCCGTATCTACTATGCACTACTTGCAAATCCAAGTATCTACTCTTTGTCCCCTGGGCAGTCATCTCTGATTGAGCAATCTCTTCGTCGACTTAAATCCCTTCTACATTCGGAAGTCTATAGAGATAAGTAGGTCTACAGCGTACTAGACACGAACGAGCGTTGCTACTTCCACTTCGATATTCATCACTGATATCATCAACTTCATCACACGAGGTTCAGACGCCATATTAATCGGCACCCTCGCCATAGTCGACTAGTCAAGACTGTAAGGATAAACTAGATAAGGAAGAAGTAGGTGACTTGGATTCATAAATCTTAATGGATGATCTTACGCGAAATTAAATAATCCTAGGCATAAGCCTTCTTTCTCTTGGCCAACCTCTTGTTCCGTATCTCTTTCTGGTAATCTTCCAACTCACCCACTTTCGAGCTCTTGACCTCTTCTCTCTGAATGTCCGCAAACGAAGCTTCCATATCACTCAAATCTTACGAGTCGTACGTAGGCATCCTACGGCCCTTCTGAATCATCTTTGTGGCCGCACCCGGTTGGTATCTTTCGTCCAAGTCGTCCACCACGAAAGTATCGTCGCTCTCGAACTCTCCGTACAAGTCATAGTTAATCCGCTTCCGCTTTTGAGGCTCTGATACGCTATGCTTCGCACTCTTCACGGTATTCGACTTCCGCTTTTGCTTCGATGGCTCTGACACGCTTGATTTCACATTCTTCTTAGCGCTTGCTTTTCGCTTCTTTAAATCGTTTAAACCCTGCTGGATCAATCGGCAGTATCCCATCTTGGGAACCATCGGCGACAGATCGGACTTTTCGATTGTCCAAAAAACCTCCATCGATTCGAAGCCGTTGTTAAAGAACGTAGACGCGTGCTCACTCAAGTCCATCGACAGAGTGCGCAGCCACTTTACGACCTCGCGCTGTCCTCTTGTGTACGAAGCACTCTTCTTGGACTTTATCGAACTGCCTTTGAATGGAGCTGGCGGTGACGCATTGCACTTGGACGGACCTTCTGGTGCAACTTCGCACCCGGATGCAGTCGGTGCTCCCTCTAGCTCTGCTGTATAACATAAGCGAGGAGATCGTTTCGTCAGCATCGCTCGATGACTGTCGGGACATCGATTTTTGGATAAGTCTTTGCCTTCTAAAACGTCTTGACGAGCACACTGGAGGATTGGCTTTCGTCGAGCATGGTTCTCCACGAACATCCTACCATTGCCATAGGATCAATGAAGCAAATATGTCGATGCTACAAAGGTATCTATCACGAGGGTCTATCTTCTGATTACTAGTTGGCATGGAAGTCAATGTCCGTGAGGCGCCCGCCGATACTCTCCCACCCGCACTTCTGCTCCATTTCGACATCATCAACCCAACCTTTACCAAGACTTTCGCTGGCTTCTTAACTTTTACCCTCGGATTTTCTAGATACTGGAGCTTCCTAGCAGCCTTTTTATCTCGCTCTTCATCGTACTTGAGCCTGAGCTTCTGCCTGTTCTCTTTTAGTTGGTTCCTTGGCTGTAACTGGTACCATGCGATGGAATGGAGGAAGGTAGTGAGTTGGACGGAGACTGCTTTGACATAAAGCCGAACTCCTGCTGCCACTTTCTTTCTATGCTGAAGCTGTAGCCTTGCACGATTTCATCTCGGTGCTTCCCAGCCTTGTGCACCATCTTGCCCAACCGCGTCTCTTTGAGTAGAGTAGTGCTCACTTTGACGGTGGAGAGATTTCTAAGGATACGCTGAAGAGATGCAGCATCAACACTGTCTGACCTCCATCCGTCTTTGCGAATAATCTGCTTGATATTGCCTGCCATGACCGTCACATTTTCGCTCGCCACTCTCTCATGCTTCTGAGTGAAGCAGTTTGATTTGTGTTGCTCTAACTGGTGCTCTTGGGCAAGTTTCTTGCGAGACGGTATGATGGAAGAGTGAAGGCTAGCGGAAGAGTCTCGGAACGAGATAGATGGAGATAAACGAGAGAAGTAAGGAAATGTATGAAGATACACTGTCCTACGCAAGATATTTACAGTCTTCTAGCTTTGTCTCTTTCCGTCACCCTCCCCAGGAATGTTGTGGGCTAGTCAATAAGCATTAACTGCTTATCTGCCCATGGTCATGCTTGGGCTTCTCCAGGCCATCCAGAAGCAGAACAGCTACTATATTGTAGCCCCGACAAGCCCGGATAGGCATGATGACATGTTACTGGTAACTTGGACTCGACCCTTCAATCCGCAGCTTGTACACCATCCGCTCTAACCTTGAATATACTATGTACCTACCTCCGTGTACAGTCTTTTTCGTGTGCTAAATTGTAATGCAATGTGGCCAAGTGTTCGGGTGTTATGTTGAAAGATAACCGTTAGAAACAAGAAGCATTGCAAGCCATCAATAGAGAGGATGATGCTGGCTCAGGTCGCCAAGCGCTCAAGCAAGCGTTGTGTGCGTGCTTTTTCGACTCGACCAACGGAACCAGTAGTGGACGTCACGCAGCAGCAGCAGCAGGATGACGAGAAGAGCGGTTTGAAACTGTTCTCGTTTGCACAGCCAGAGGCGGAGAAGCGTGAAGTCGAGACGTTTGAGAACCCGGCGTACTGGGACGAAGACTTTCCGTCCAACTTTGACGACGCGATGAAGCACGAGGTGGAAAAGCTCGAGATCTTCCACGACTTCACGATGCTCTTGGACGACTCGTGGCAGCAACAGATCCACTCGTCGTTCGACGGATCGGCGATCGAGCTCGAGATGAACTACAACCTGGAGGACTTTGACGATCGACTGTACATTGAAGACAAGACGACTTTCGACACCAAGGTGATCATGCACGTGCCTATGTCGTGCTTCGTCGGTCTGTCTTCCGCCCAGAAGGACGTGGTCAAGCAGCTCGCCGGCCCTCGCTACCAGCCGAACAAGGACCGGCTCAAGCTGACGGAAGACCGGTACGCGTCTCGCGTCCACAACCACAAGCGTCTGTGCGACATCCTGACGGACTTGACGACGCATGCCTCGTCGATGGCGTAGGGAGAAAAGAAAAGAGAATAAAGAAAAGATGGCAAAACGAAAGAAATTGGACTTAGATGCGGCAAATGTACGAGCTGCTTTGCGTCACGTAGCGCACCCAGCGCTTGTACTGGTAGTTGGGATGGCGCGCGTGCTCCGGGATGCGCAAGTAGCGCACTTGGAGGCTCGACGTGTTGTACATGGGGATCTCAAAGTTCATGCTCACGGGGCCGATTTCCCGGCGCACATGGGGCGACGGACTGCCGAGCGTGATCTTGGCACGCAGCGTCAGTTCCGAGCCGCCGGAGAAGCGTTTGATTGCCCAACGCACTTGGCTCTCGTTCTCTCGATACTCTGCCAACTGGCCCGCCGCGTTCTTCCCGATGTCACAGGACACCGAGACGGTAGACTGCGGGACGGGAAAGCGGATGATGACGTTGGCGCCGTAGTTGTTCTCTGGCATGTCCGCTCGGATCTTGAGGACCATTTCGATTTTCGTTGGAGACAGCTCCTCGACGTACGGAAAGATGCGGAAGGGCGCGCGGAAGTCTCCTGTGATGCGGTAGTTGGTGACGGTGAACTCTCCGTCGGGCGGTTGGAAGATGAGCACACGGTCACGCTCGAACTCATCGAGCTGGACGCAGTCGTGGAAGTTGCAGTCGTCGAGCACTACTTGTCCATACGCCCTCGGTCCGTTGCCTCCGCCGATGACGAGGTCTTCGTTGAGCGCTAGGCGGAGCTCTGGGTTGCCGCTCAAGTAGCTCTTGAGCTGAATCCGGCCTTCGATGGACGCGTTGAGCATCTGGCCGCCGCTGCTGAAGACGACATTGAGGCGCTCGAGGATGTCGCAGAAGAGCTCGTTCTCGTCCTGCTTCTTCCCGTGGCCGGTTGAAACGGGCTTCTTGACGGCCGAAGCAGCCTTGATGTTCGAGTTCCGGTTGATGAACTTGGCGCCAGGCTTGCCTTTGGCGGCCACGGCGTCTCCGACCAAGACGGCTTCGTTGTGTACGTGGACTTTCAGTCCCTCTGTACTCGTGTCCTGCGCATATCCGTAGTCTAGCGTTTCATCCAGGAGCTCGTAGCACAAGATAAAGTTTTTCCGTAGCGTTTCTTCCGACAGCACCCCGCAGTAGTCTTTAAAGACGCGGCAGAGCCTCGATAGCAGTTCTAAAATGTAGGAGGGACTGACGTTGAACCTCGTGGTTGCGACAAAGTAGAGTCCGTTCTTCTTAACGAAGAGGTAGTTGACGCCGTCGACGTTAAAGCTCGGGGGCGCATCGCCACTTTCCCAGAACTTGACTTTGCGGAAGAAGACTTCGGCGGAGGAGCCGTCGACGTCGCCTCGGAAGTCACTGAAGATGATGGTATCTCCCCTCGTCGATAGGATGTAGAACTGCGAGATGGACGACATGATACGAGGCGGATCGCGGGCGCTATGAGGTGTACGTGTCGTGTCGCTGGTTTTGTGGAAGATGCGGTGAAAAGGACGTAATAAAACGAGATCCAGAGCTCGACGTCGACCGCACGCGACTCGAGTCGATACGAATGAGCTCCTCGGCGCCCAACTCGACGGAGGCGACGCGAGCTGCCGCGGACATGATACGAGAGCAGGTGACTGGCCAGACGGCGACAGAGGACTTTTTATCTGCCGGACCAGATCGCTTCCCAGTGCGCTTCGAGTGGCACCAGAGCGGCACGACCGTCGGCCTCACGGGCTCCTTTAACAAGTACTCTCCTCGTATCTACTAGTATCCCTAGATCTAATGTCGAGCCTACTAGTTGGGGATCTCAGATTACGCTCGAGACGTCAGATGGAGACGAGGGCGTGACGCATAGCGTGCGTCTGTATCTGCCTCCTGGCACCCACTTTTTCAAGTTCTGCATCGACGGCGCGTGGAAGTACGACCCGGAGATCACGTTCGCACCGGATGAGTATGGCAATCTGAACAACTTTTTAACCGTGGTGTCCATGGCGGATGATGCACAGGAGCAGCGTCCGACGCGCACGATGCTTCGCGACAGTGAGCACGGTCTCCCGGTCATGAATCCGACGGCGACAGATGAGCTCTTGGCTGTGCTCGAGAAGAAGTCTCCTTCGCGTACGAGGCAAGTGAACAAGCGTTCGCCGCCTCTTGCGTCCTTATCTTTAGAAAACGTCACCGAAGTCGAAGTCAGCACGCCAGTGACGCCGCTGAGGTCGCCAAAGGAGCCAGCAGGGGACGCAGAGTACGGCCTTGACGTCGATACGTCCGAAGGCAGCCAACACGGCGCTCGACGTCGCTCCAGCAGCGGTCTCCTGCGCTCTCGGAGTGAAGAGTCGCTCGTGAAGAAGGCGAGTGCGACCAACATGAGCACTGGCGCCTCGAGTGGCATCCCGGCGCCGAGTGTGCAGACGTCTTTATCTCAGGACAAGTACAGCAACTCTCGTGCGTCGCCTCGAGCCTCAAGCTCCGTGCTCTTAGCCGCCACGACGCAGCACTTTGGCGGCGACCTGCGTACGCAGGAGCATAGTCAGCGAGCAGAGCAAGGCGGCCACCGGTCTCTCATGACCGTCCCGAACGAAGGCACGACAGCCACTGCTCGACGCAGTGGTAAGCTGATCATCTTCCTCGTCGGTCTCCCAGGTCGTGGCAAGACGTTCATCGGGAATATTCTCGCGAGGCACTTGACCTGGATGGGGCACCAGGCCAAGGTCTTTAGCACGGGAGAGTACCGTCGACAGCTCTTGGGGTCGAACGTCAATCATGAGTTCTGGAATCCGCTGAATAAAGAGTCGCAGGAGATACGATCGGAGTTGGCGATGCACTGCCTCAAGGACTCCATCGCGGCGTTGGAGCAGGATGAATGCGACTGCGTCGTGTACGACGCTACGAATGCGACGCAAGAGCGTCGGGAGATGCTGCGACAGGAGGTCCAAGCGCGCTTTAAGTGTGCGGTCATGTTCATCGAAAGCATTTGTGACGCGCCAGAGCTCATTGCGTCTTCGATCAACGAGATGAAGCTCCACTCGGAGGACTATGCGGCGCAGACGATGGAGCAGGCTGCCAAGGACTATAGCAAGCGCATCCTTCAGTACGAGAGCGTCTACGAGCCGCTGAGTAGTAAGAAGGAGGACGTGCCGTTCATTAAAGTCATGGACGTTGGCCGCCAGATCTTTTGCAACCAGGTGTACGGCTACCTCCAGTCGCGCATCATGTTCTTGATGGCGAATCTACAGCTGCGTCCTCGACCAATATGGCTCAGCCGACACGGCGAGAGCATGTACAATACGCAGAAGCGTATCGGAGGAGACGCGCCCTTGAGTCCACTTGGCATCCAGTACGCCATGCAGCTGGATAGATTCATCGACGCGTACTACCCTGCACCGGACACGGAGCTCGCGGTGTGGACGTCGACGATGCTCCGGACGGGCATGACAGTCGAGCGCATTGCTGCGAGGGGCCGGTCGGTCGTCAAGTGGAAGCAGCTGGACGAGATCGATGCCGGGATCTGCGACGGACTGACATACGAGCAGGTGGCGGAGGATATGCCAGAGGAGTATGTTGCGAGGAAGAACAATAAGCTCTACTATCGGTATCCGCGTGGGGAGTCGTATCAGGACGTCATCCATCGCCTAGAGCCGGTGATCACAGAGCTCATGCGAATGGACCAGCCGGTGCTGATCATCGCCCACCAGGCGATCCTTAGGGTCTTGTACGCGTACTTAACGAACAAGAGTCCAGCCGAGTGCCCAACGATCAACATTCCGCTGCACAAGGTCATCCAGCTGACGCCCAAGGCCTACCAGTGCGAAGAGGTGTGGCACAGCCCTATGTAGTCTTCCACACCAGCTTCCTATCCGATTAAACAATACAAATCATACTTCTTTCGCTTTCACAAGTTGCTTAACTAGTCAGGGAAAGACGTGACACACGGATTGTACGAGTAGGATCGAGGATAGTGGAAAGATACCCTAGGGCATCAGACGGATCGTACTTTAGCTATACAATTATTCACTGCTTGGACAAGAAACGCTGTGTTCGCACTGAATACTGATTCGACATGATTAGGATTCGCCTTTTGCAACTTTATTCTTGATACTCGAACCGAGTCACCTCTGTGTTCGTTGAGAATTGCCACTCCGGAGTAACTACATGTTATGGAAACCTGACGTAGCACTTCAATAAACATTTCTCCCACTATATCGGATGCATAAGCGAGTGTTCTGTACTACCGATGGAGATGCGAATTCCTATTCTTAGTCTATCTCTGTCTTCGTCTTTGATGCAATCAGGAATAAAGGATCTTCGAGAAGACTCTGAGGCATGCCTGGTACTCGAAATGTGCACATTTGAAAAAGCGTGCGAAAGACTCAGTGAGCTCTTCGCTTGCGCTATTTAGCTCTTCTCTATTATTTCGGAACATGCGCAGTACAGTGGTGGACGAAATAATTGGGTGACATTTGTGACTCGCAATATATTATGTCCCACTAAAATGGCGAAGAGCTCAATAGCGCAAGTAAAGCGAATGCAACTTCAACCTGAAGGACTTCCGACCCACCACGATACGCTCAACACTAGGCCTTGCCAAAGCATGACATAGGAACGGACGATGTACGTGTTAGGCCTAGAAAGGTAAATAGTGGCGTAAAATAGGGCGAACCGCCACAGACTGAAGCATTGACTCTTACTACAGTTTGTACATCTTTGCTCACATTATGCCTATTGTACCTAACTAACTTAATACCCGATTATCCGCTCAACAAAAACGGCTTAAATGTCACTATTAAGTAGTAGCCAACCTAATTGTCTGTTGAACTGTGTTGGCTGTATGTATGCATTGGCAAAGGAGCGTATGTAAAAAGATTGTCGTATTATGCCTACTTTGGACGAAATGAAAGATAGGTGGATACATGAATACAAAGACAAAATTAAGCTGATTATAATCAGTAGACGCAACGCATACTTTGTTCGAGTCAAGTGGCGGTCGTAGACGTATCAAAAGGATGGCACGAAAGCACGCAGGGGGAGGAGACCAGGTTATTGTCGAGCAGCAAGGCTTGCAGCAAGAGGTGCAACGCCATTATGTCAAGACCATCTACTTTAACAACATGTGGAAGTCGTTCTTGGGCAAAATGGCATTCTTTGTGAGCCTCGTGAGCGCCGTCATGCTGTACCGTATGCATCATAGTGCGTTTGGACTACAGTTTGAAGCAATTTTCGAAGTCCTTTCGGCGCTTATTGCCGCCTGCACTGCTCTATTCGTCCAACGCAGTTTCAAGCCGTTGCTCATGTTCAAAGTATCGTTCGTACTCGCATTGCTCCAGTCCGCGTGGATACTGAATTCGTTGTACTCTCGCGTTATGGGCTTCCCTCGCCATAACGGAGACCTTTTAGCTGATCAACTGCCATTCGGTGCCATCTACTTTGTCATTTGTTGGATCGCAGACCGATTTATGATGCGTTCCATTAGCGTTGCCGAGCAAAACGCTAGTGAGATCAACGACGTTTCTGCTGGTGCGTCCAAGAAGGATTTGTAGCTCCGTGGTAGATCGTAGTCGGGAGCTAGAGAGATTTTTTTCGTGGTTTCTAAATGAAAAGCCAACCGTTTCATCCGTGCTAGCTGTTACTCGAGTCCTTGCTTTAAATAACTACAGTAGAGCCATTTCGATTGCGTTGGGACGTGGTGTTTCGCGTACGCTTAGATCAGTTCTAATGGAGAAAGATGGGAAAATGGCGGAAGACAATGCTCGCGTCGTCTACATAAACGATGAAGTAGAGAATGAGTCTATTCGGAAGCGGCACAAGTACAGCACGAACGACATTTCCACGGCCAAGTACTCTCCGATCACGTATTATTCTCCTTACGACTGTCTGCTGCTCTATCTAACTTGACCGCACTAGCTTCTTGCCTAAAATACTCTTCGAATTCTTTCGAGTAGTCGCTAATGTCTACTTCTTCTTCATCTCCGTCCTGCAGATCGGAACGCCATGGTCACCAACGAACAAGTACACAACTGCTGGTCCACTCGCCATCGTCCTCTTTGTCTCGATGATTAAGCAAGGAATGGAAGACAAGAGGCGACACGAAGACGATCGGATCCAGAATGGACGCAAATGCTACGTGCTAAGTAGTCGAGGTGAATTGATTTGTAAAAAGTGGCGAGAGCTGCAGGTTGGAGACATCCTTCGCATGGCCGATCGAGATGAAGCTCCAGCGGACATTGCAATCCTCTCGAGCTCAGAGGAGGAAGGCAAGTGCTTCGTGGAAACGTGTAACCTTGATGGCGAAACAAACTTGAAGCGCAGGTGTGCTATCGAACAAGTTTCGTCACGAATCGGCCACCGTCCACTTAGTGATCCACCTCGTGACGAGGAAGCGCATGCTCGAGCAGTAGCCCAGATTCGAGGTGTGATCAAGTACGAGCAGCCGAACAATCGACTGTACACGTTTACCGGCCGACTTGACTTGCAGGAAAGTGGCGATAATGAGCAAACTTCTGCTCCCGTAGGACCTTCGAATATCATTCTGCGAGGTTGCAGTCTGCGTGCTTGCTCGTACATCTACGGTCTCGTCGTCTTTACTGGCGTCGAAACCAAGTTGATGCAAAATGCTCGGAGTACACCTTCCAAGCAGAGCAACGTCGCAAAGATGGCGAATAGCTGCGTACTCGTCGTCTTCTCAATCCAAACTATTTTGTGCTTTATAAGCACCGCCCTCTACGTCGGCTGGAAGTCGAGCCACTTACATGGCGTTTGGTACCTCGGCTCGATCATGTCGGACGAAGATGCAGTGCAAGATATCGTCTCTTTCTTTACTTTTCTCATTCTGTACAACAACCTTGTGCCGATCTCGTTGTACGTGTCACTGGACATTGTCCGTGTGATCCAAGCCAAGTTCATTGCTACAGACGATGAGATGATGTATGAAGATAAGAACGCGATAGTTCGTACATCGGACCTCAATGAAGAGCTCGGACAAGTCGCGTACATTTTCACAGACAAGACCGGAACGCTTACTCGGAATCAAATGGAATTTCGCAAATGCTTTATTGGTGGTGTTTCCTATGGCTTTGGTACGACTGAAATTGGACGTGCAGTGGCGCAGCTGAGGCATCCAAAAAGAGAGGAAGAAGGCGACGAAGATGATGCTGATGACGAAAAGAAATATCACCCAGTTGAGGCGCAGATAAACTTCGATCCGACGATCCACTTTGACGATCCTCGACTGATCGATATTTTGGATAAGGACCCGATGAGTGACCAAGCACTCGCTATCGACATGTTCCTGACGATACTGTCCGTATGCCACACAGTGATACCGGAAACTAGTGCCAAGGACGGTACGATCGAGTATCGAGCTTCGTCTCCGGACGAAGAAGCCCTTGTGAAAGCTGCCAAGTGTCTAGGATACGAATATATGACACCGGCTCCTTCAGTAGCTGTTGAAGTCAAGAAGAAGAGTGGGGCATCCGACGTGCGGAGCTATATGGTTTTAAATGTGAACGAGTTTAACTCGACCCGGAAGCGCATGTCCGTCGTCGTTCAGAGTCAAGACAACCAGTATTGGCTCTTTTGCAAAGGAGCAGACAATGTAATGCTGCAACGCTGCAAAGATAGTGATCAGAACAAGAACTTGAATGCCTCGTTGAATCAATTTGCTCGCGAAGGGCTGCGGACGCTTGTGCTAGCTTACCGTTGGATTGGTGAGAGTGAGTATTTGACATGGAATAAGCTATATCAAGAAGCGTTGACAGCTTTGGATAACCGCGATCGGTATTTAGCGGCCATCGCAGAGATGATCGAGACGGATATGACGGTTGCTGGTGCGACTGCCATCGAAGATAAGTTACAGGAAGGTGTACCAAGGACCATTTCGGATCTCTCGCGGGCAGGTATTCGCATATGGATGCTCACTGGCGACAAGGAAGAAACTGCGATTAACATTGGTCATGCGTGTCGACTGATCGACGACCAAATGACGATACTAGTGATCAACCAGGAAGACGTAGGTAAACTTGCTGACCAGATCCACAAGATCTACTCTCGAGAGGACGTCCAGCGACACATGCTCGAAAGGTCCGTGTCCACGCGTCTCGCTCTCGTATGTGACGGCAAATCTCTCGTCCACATTTTCCCTCCAAAAGCCAAGATGACGTGTGAGACAGAAGGGCTCGCAAAGAAGTTGTCTGCCCAGCTCTTGTGCATTGGCAGTGTCTGCCGGGCATTCATCGCGTGTCGAGTATCTCCGGCACAGAAAGCAGATCTCGTTCAGCTTGTGCGGTACAACTCACCTCGTACAGCTATCACGCTAGCTATTGGAGACGGAGCGAATGACGTGAATATGATCCAGTCTGCCCACGTCGGCATCGGTATCTCTGGTCAGGAAGGCGTACAAGCTGTGAACGCGAGTGACTATGCAATCGCTCAATTCCGTTTCTTGGGTCGATTGCTACTCGTCCACGGTCGATCGAACTACAAACGGATATCGAAAGTGATCTTGTACTCGTTCTACAAGAATGCAATGCTCGTAACATCTTTATTCTACTTTAACTTTTTCAACGGCCAGTCCGGCACGAGTCTATTTGAGAGCTTTATCATGGCAGGATGGAATTTTTTTCTGGCACTACCGATCATCGCAGTCGGTGTCTTTGACCAGGACGTTGCGCCGGATCAAGTCGTTCAGTATCCGAAACTCTACACGATCGGCCAGCGAAACAAGGAGTTCAATCTGCGCAAGTTCATTATCTGGATGTGGAATGCTGCGGTACATGCGATCGTGTGCAACGTGATGGTCATGTCTGCGACGGAAGAACTGACTGCGTTCAGCGAAGCTTTCTACCTACAGACTTCGCTATTGTATTCCGCCTTGCTCTTCACGGCGAATCTCAAGGTCATGCTCGAGACTGGGCTCTGGACATCCGTTCACACGGCGACAATGACATTTAGTATCTTGCTCTTCTTCATCTTTACGCTCATCTTCCCGTTCGTACCTACACTAGGTGATGAACTTGGAGAAGTGTCTCTGCTACTACTACAAAGGTACGAAGCAAGGCCTACTGTCCGATTCCATTGATTCATTGCTTCTACTACCTAGTCCCTACTTCTGGCTGTCTCTTCTGCTTGTGCCATCGGCTGCGAACATCTATGACGTCGTGGTGAAATAGTGTGTCGATTACTATCTTATTCGTTTCCGAGTGTCTGAATGATGTTCCTAGTGTGTCGACGAACTACTTTCCAAAGCCCGTGGACATCCTTCGCGAGCGAGGCATTCGGGGCATCAAGTCGAATGCCGTTGCCATCGACCCTGTGAGCCATCGAAGTGAGACTCGTGGGATGTCATCAGCACCTGCCAGTCCGATCAAGTCAAAACCATGTACGTATCATTTCGTCTCGATCACTTGATCGATCTAACTTTCCGATCCAGATTTCGGATTTGCCTTTAATTATCCGGACCAAGCCCTGCCAATGACAGCATTCAGTGAGCGATCGACAATTTCTCGTAAAGTCGATGCGATGCAAATGCGTGGCAAGAGTACACAGGATCTCGTTCAGTAATCGAAAGTAGCTACATTTGTCCTCCCATGGCTTCAGCCTGATCTGTTCCTTTCTCTTGAAGTTTCGTGTATACTTGGTTTTTGTATGTGGTGGAAATTTCGAATCGAACGGAGCTAAAAAAAGGAGTACCAAGGCTGCCAAGTGGAGAACCGACGCACGGGGCTTGATTTTATCACTTGATCTACTAGTCTCTTCCTCACGAGTGCACTCGGCACTTGTTACATCTTCGGAAAAAGAAATTGACAATCAGACGATCTGAAAGACACTTCCGTATCGACAGAATCACGCGTAGGATGGCAGCGTACTCGGACGAACTGCCGTCGTTGGAAGCAGGCATCTTCCTCACGGATGAAGAGGAGAAGGAACAGGAGAATGAACAGAGCTCGACGTCGGAGCGCAAGCAGGACGATATCATGTCGCCGACGTCTTCTAGTAGCAACGGTTCCGTCGGAGAACTCTGTCCGATCGAAGCCGCTCGGGCGCATGCAGACAGCGCGTCGAGTCTCACGCTCGGCCTAGACTTTGATCTAGACGCAGCGACCATCTCTCCCATGGACGCAGCGCCTCCGAGCACGGCCTCGTCCTACCACCAAGTCCGGAAGGCGTCGAGTAGTTTCTCCGACTTGGGCGACTTTGAAGATTTTAGTCTGTCCGAGTCGCAAGGCGCCTTAACTGGCTCGTTCGAGACACCCAAGGCATCGACGACGCCGAACGCAACGTTCTATCCTATCTATGAAGAAGATCCTTTCCAACTACAACAGTACGCGCTCGTGTCTCCCCACAACGACTACAGCGACGCTCGTCGGTCGTCCAACGGCGACATTCGTAGCGAATTGAATAGATGTAGTAGCAAGACTGGTAGGAGTATGAGTCTAGGCTTCGCTCCGAAGCTGCGTGTAGTCGGGAGTACGGATGAATCGCAGCCTTTGGTGGGAGATATCTACCCTCTCTCGGGCGAATCGATCCTCCTGCGTGCCGACGATGCTTCCTACATTATCTTTTACAAGGACGACATGGAGTCTGTGCCTCTAACTACTTCGGATGATATGTACGAGTCGAGTCAGGAGGAGGAGGATGTACTAGGCAAACCACCTCGTTCCTACACGTCCTTGGGTGCTGCAGGACACAAGGTGCAGACAGCCAACTGCTTCACACGAGATTCGACGCACCCGACTCGATCACTTGGTCGAGGACTCTTCCGAGCGTCCACAAGCGTCGGGAATGCGTTTTTAAAAGGTGCCGCGGGACTCGTGAATCAGACGTATGAAGGCGCGAGTGGAGGCGTCTTGGGTCTCGCGAAAGGCTTTGGCATGGGCATGCTCGGTCTTGGTACACATACCGTTCGCGGCGCGTTCCGAGGCGTCGGACAAGTGACGAATCTCGTGGGAGAGATGGTCTTGGGTGCTGCGCCGCACTTTAGTATTGACGGTAGGTTGGTATTGAGTAACTATCGCGTGATATGGGTGTCGTCAAGTGCACAGGATGCGATTGAAGTGCCAATTGCTTCGATTCTATCGATCGACAGCTCGACCATTGCACCTCACGTCGCGACGATCGAATGCAAGACGCTACTTCGTGTCTCGATTGCATTTCGAGATGAAGTCACGTGCTACTCGTTTCTCCAATATGTCTGGGAATTATACGCCGGCCCAAAGTACCTCTTTGCCCATCTGCACTACCAGTCTCTTTTATTGAAAACGAATATCGACGACGCATTAGAGACACCGACGTACCCTTTCTTCCATCCGGAGGAAGATTATAAGCGTACGGGTGTCTTGGATGATTCGCATTTCCTGCGTCTCGTGGATAATGCGGACTATAACCTCTTTCCTACGTACCCATCTACCTTTGTCGTCCCGTCTGGCTTGTCAGACGAAGAGCTGTATCAAGTGAGTGAGTATCGCAGTTCGCGACGTATCCCTGCAGTCGTGTGGCGACATCCGCAGTCAAAAGCACTCTTAGCTCGATGCGCACAGCCGTGTGCTGGGCTCAGTGGCTTCGTCGCAGAGGCAGATCAGAAGCTCATTCGTTTACTCCAGCAAGACGCGCGTCTACATTTCTTTGACGCGCGTAGTCAGATGGCTGCGACGGCGAATGCTGCGCAAGGCAAAGGGACGGAAGACGTTCGGAACTATGATCATACGGAACTCCATTTTGGAGAGATTGCAAACATCCACGCCGTCCGGAATGCCTATACAGCACTGTCGCTCGTGTGTCAACCTGGACAAGTGCGGTTTGGAGAGCTCTGGGGGACGCAGTTGCGCCAGACGCTCTGGTTTTTGCACGTCGGAAGGATATTGACGGCGGCAGACGATGTCTGTCGATGGCTTGGCAATGGCGAGCCCGTGCTCGTGCATTGCTCGGACGGGTGGGACCGCACGCCGCAGCTGACGACACTCGTGCAGCTCTTGCTCGACCCGCACTATCGTACTATCGAAGGTCTACTCTTGCTGATCGAGAAGGAGTGGTGTTCCTTCGGTCATCTCTTCCGCTTCCGGTACGCACAAGGTGAGCGGCCTGGGCAGCAGGAGCTCGAGGAGCAGTCTCCAGTCTTCATTCAGTGGCTCGATGCCGTGTGGCAAGTGTGGAGGCAGCAGCCATGGGCGTTTGAGTTCAGTGAAGTGCTCTTGGCGGCCTTGTACGAACACGTTTTCTCCGGTCGCTTCGGTTCCTTCTTGTACAATTGCGAGCGAGAGCGGACGCAGAGTGAGAAGGCGAGTCCGACGCGTTCGCTCTGGCATGAATTGCTGCTCGAGAAAGACAAGTACGTGAATGCCGAGTACGATGGCGCGAAGAACTTTAATAGCGTCGGTGTCGCGTTGCCGTATTCTGTCGATGAAGAGGACTTGGTGCTATGGGAGACACACCTCGTGTATGCAGATCCTGTCTGTCGAAAGTATGAATAGAGAAGAGTAGGAAAGAATGGAGCGATTGGATTCGTAGGATGGACGGATTACGAGAGCACGAGTGACACCAAGTCTAAGACGGACGGGTGCAAAGATGTCTCGACATGACGTGCATGCTGCTCACTGACGAACGAGTTAATAGACGTGGTCGAGACATGAGAGAGAAGCGTACATGAAGGGCGTGGATGGAGATGGAGCTACGTAGGATAGGTTAGGTTGGATGTCTTGCAAGTAAATGCATTTGCACGCAAGTGGGCGGAGCTTACGCGTTGTTTCGTGGATGTGGCTGGGAGATGGACGCTGGCGTTTCGGCTTGGGACCTGTCGTGTCAGGCGTGACAGCTCGAGGCGGATGCATGTGGGTCTCTTCCCACTGCAGGACTTGCGCTGAAGCCTCGAGCTCTGCTTGTAGCTGAGCTGCTTTGGCATGTGCTGTAGGAAGATGTAGAAAGTAGGTATCTAGTGTAGGATAAGTAGGTGGCACCTTGTTGACGTCGCTCTTCCTGTAGTCTTCGTCGCTTTTCCAAGGCTTCCAGTCGCTTGCGTTCGATCTGTGCCTGCTCTTGCTTATGCTTTTGCTTGGCTACTGCCTCTGCTCGCTTCGCCTCGATCTGTCTTCGTTGCTGCGATGTTAACGGCTCTGGACTAGCCTCTTGTTTTACTTGGGTGGATTCGTTCTGTGCTGATGGAGAATCGCCGTAGCCGTTCTGCTGGAGAATCTGCCGGGCGAGCGTTTGAGGCGAATGCATCTCTCGGAGCTTGCTTACGTCTGTACGAGTAAAGGTAGATAAAGAAAGAGGTGTGTATTGGAGAAGATCGTACAGTCTTTAGCTTTCTGGACCATCTTGTCGCCGTAGATACTCTTGATCTACAAGCATGGTGGATGCTCATCATTGCAGTGCATGACATGGAGATAGAAAGAGCCTTGACCGACCTGCTTCCATTTCCCTGCTTGAGCTAGCTCTTGTATGTGCTTCTTCTTTGCAGCTCGATCTGTCGGCTTCTTGTCTTTTTCCTTCCGTGCCGTCTTACGCGCTTTGGACTTGGCATGCCCATGCGACTTGGTCATCTTGCAATCGAATACGTTGAAGTTAATGGGAAGAAGAGTGACGATTGGATACTGATAGATATTGGCAAAGGACAAGATACTATTGACTACTCCGTGTACTACCATGAGCTAGTTTACACTCCATTAACGTCGTGTAGTAGTGCTTTAGACGTGCTAATACCAACGCTCATTCGTTTCATTCGACTTTAGCTCGCTTTCTAGATACCTTTAACGATAGCTGTAAATTGTACATGCACCATACTGCTCTAGAAGCAATAACTCTATCCTACATGTGTACTGGTAGAAGACTGCTGTAGCCGACGTAGGCGACGTAAAGCCTGCTGCTGCTTCACTTGGATCCATCAGTCATGAAATGGATACAATATTTGTGGCTCACAGTCTCTTTAATTAGAACCATGACGGAGACGAGTGCTGCATCGGGCAAGTCTCGACGCTTGCGACCTTCAGAGCTCAAGGTAAGCATGCAATGACTTGGTTGTAGGACGTGGACTCAAGTGTTGTGGTAGTAGAAACAACGACGAGCAGCAAAAGAGCAGCAGGCGGGGGCAGTGGCGGAAGTGGATGGAACCAAAGAACTAGCTACTGTCGAGCGAGAACAAGAGCCTGAAGTGCTGAAAAACAATGAGAAAGTGGCAAAGAGGACTGACGGAGATGCAACCACAGCATTCTCCAAGCTGTCGTCTTTTTATAATCGCTCGGCGATTGGGAAGAAGCGACAGAAGACGAACCATCAGCGAACTCGGGACATGCCATCTACCTTCCAAGTAGTGTATTTTGATATCTTGTGTGATTGCAGGTGACTCATATAATTGTGATGCTAGGTGGAGGATGTACCATTGGACTTGACGCCCAAGAAGAGACTCGTGATTGTGTCCTCTTTTCAACTACCATTCTCCCGTCCAACGTACATTCCATCATTCCTATCACGAGGTGTGCGTATCTGTAGCTTTTGAATGTAGAGTACAAAGCCGGAAGCGAGCCTTGGCGTCCTTCGCTTCCACTGCTGACAACGCTGTACGTATTTCAGTACTTAAGCATATCAACGTACTCATCTCTTCTCAGATACTTCCTCCCGACGTTCGATGGCAGCGAGCACTACATTACTACATGCATCCAAGCTCCCCACTTCCTCCATCTGTCCTATCGAACACGTCTTCACATCGGGAGCGGTCGAAAGGGCAGAGTAAAGAGACACAAGCGTACCTATCACAGCGATTCCAGACCTGGCAAGAGTCCTTCCACGATGCTTATATGTGCTTTCGAAAGTTGACTTGTGGATCTATGTTTTACATTCGTTCCAACGAGTACACTATTTGCTTCTATCAGAACCCAGTACATGCATCTCGACAGTCCATCGTTCGTCTCCATGATGACAGCACGACAGGAGACATAAAGGAGGACACTACGCAAGACGATGCTTTCCAGACATGTGCCGTGATGTCTCAGTCGAATGCACACGTCCGCAAGGCATTACAGCAGCTAAACGTGCCGTTCACTGTTCCTTTCGACGCAAGCTTTAGCCATCGAAACGCCATGAACGACTTGCAGACACTCGAGAAAGAGCTGGTGGAGCTCGGGACGACGACGTCTTCCTCCCATCAGCCTCAAGTCCACGGTCCCAACTCCCTACTCTACTTTCGAGGCCATGCTGCCGTCCACGGCCTCTACGAGTTCTTATTAAATCGAAAGCGTATGTCGTCCTCTAGCTAGTTCATCGTCTCTGTACTGAATGAAGTCGCCTGTAGCTCCATCCAACCACGACGTGCCGCAGATCTTCACTCGACATCCGTTCATGAATGCAAGCTTACAACAACTGGACGTGCTGTCCATAGGTAGAATGGCTTCAAGCGATGAGGAAGAACACTTTCGGTAGGAAAGATGATTGCTATAGACTATGTGTATGTCTTAGTTGGCATGAATAGGTGCGAGATCACTGGCTTTGTCTTTCCATCAGCATTGCAAGATGTCGTCAAGATACTTGGAGAGCAAGTCGCGCAGCACTACGTCTCTCCCTTAGATGCAACTGAAGAAGCGACGATGGTGGTGCGGATGCTAGCGGAGTCCTGTTCGGATGTAGAGAGGTTCAACGTCTTATCACTCCCAACAGCAGTCATTTTCTCCAAGCAAGTCGCTCTGTCGATGGATGAACGAGATCGTGTGCGGCACTTACTAGCTGATGCCAAACGGCGAATCGACATCATCGCTCTCTTCTCCAAGACTAACAAGATGGAAATCCAGACAACGAATCGAGTGAGCAAGTAGCAAAGTAGATGTGGCTTATAGCAGAAACAATTTGTCACGTGTATTAGTGTCTTCCTTGGTAATGTTCTGGGTACTTGGCCACGTGCTCATGAACCTCTTGCTCTTGTGCCTATATCATCACTTGCATCAGCTTACGATAGAACCAGGCGAGAGAAAAGAAAGCACCTGTAGACTCGCTGGCTTCTTGTCATACACGTCATCAAAGAGCGTGTTTAACGACGGATCTCCCTTGGTTTCTGCTTTCTGCAGCACCGTCAACACGTTCATACGCTCTTGGTCACGCAAGTTCTGGTCCTGCTCCTCCGTCAACCATCCCTTGTTCTATCATATCAACACGTTAGTATCCAAGTTTCCACATCGTCTTCTTACGACATACGATCAAGTATCTCTTCGTCCGTTCGATCGGATCACATGTCTCTTTCCACTGCTTAATCTCGGCAACTTCACGGTATCTCGTCGAGTCATCCGACGTCGAGTGGTGGCCTACACGATAGGACATGGCTTCCAGCAGCACCGGTCTGCCTTCCTGCACAATGTACTCTCTCGCCTTCTCCGTCGCGACTTTCATCGCTAGGAAGTCATTGCCATCAACTCGAAGCACCGGGATGCCGTACCCAGCGCCTCTGGAAGCAATTCCGTCGCCTCGGAACTGGTCCAGGATCGGTGTACTGATGGCGAACTTGTTGTTACGACAAATAAAGAGGATCGGACAATCTTTCGTGGCAGCAAAGTTGAGCGCAGCGTGGAAGTCGCCTTCGCTCGCAGCTCCTTCACCAAAGTAGCATACGGATATCCGGTCTTCCTGCGCGATCTTGTATGCATAGGCTGCACCCACGGCCTGTGGGATTTGTGTCGCGAGCGGAGACGAGATGGTCTGGTAGTTGAGCTTGGCAGAACCGTAGTGCACTGGCATCTGCCGTCCCTTGCCGTGTCCATCGACATTGCTAAAGCACTGGTCGGCAAACTCTTGGAGGGTGAAGCCACGCCACATGAGGACACCCGGCTCACGGTATTGAGCGAAGACCATGTCCTCTACGATAGGTACGACTTAAAGGAGGATGTGGTAGCGAATGTAGCGAACGTACTGCTGCGAAGGCTCATGGCACTGCCGAACTGGAGCGCTTCTTCACCAAAGGAAGTCATGTAGAATGAAATACGACCCTAGAGAGGTTTGAGTATAGGTAAAGAGGTAGAGGATGCGTGGAATAGTACCTGGCGTTGGGCGTCGTAGAAGATGTTATCCATCGTCTATGGATCGTAAAGTCGATTTAATGCATGTTAAGAATTCTTTTAGCACAATGTACGTACGTTCAGTCGGATCATGTTCTCGTACATGGAATAGCAAGTGTCTTGGTCAAGTCCAGGGTCCTCAGCTCCATCCACAATCCCTCCTTCTTCATTCAGAACTACGAATTGCGCTATTAATATTATTCTTATTAATGTGTAAGCATTGTATAAACATACTTCGAAAGCACGGGATACGAGCATCTTGGTGTGGGTCTCGAATCTCCAACACAGGCTGCAGCGGGACGTCCGTGCCAGGGAAATGACCTGTTAACAGAATCATAAGAACCATTCCCATGCCATCGTCCTAAATTACCATACCAAGAGACCCAGTGGAGAACGTCTGCCTCTTGGCCACATTCAAACTCGAGCGTAGAGCTCTCATACCAACCATTGCTGTCTTCATGCCTTCCTTCTGCCTCAAATCGTCTACTAACTCCTCCGAGGTCGTCTCAACTTCTGCCAGATGGTCTCAACTTCAAAAATCTCATGTACCCGTTATGTGCCGCTTGTATTTTTATCCAATCAAGTAAGAGGCGTGCGAACCAACAATAGTCCTGGTCATAGCATATCAGGATGGCCAAGAGCTTACGGTCGAAGATTAAGCGCAAGTTCCGTGCTGAACTTGCCCAGCGCGTCGGGAAGCCTCATGTGGAAAAGCAGGAGGCGACGATTCAAGAGAATTTGAAGAAAGCGCTTGAGAAGCAAGGTATGGAGTGTACTGGAGATAGTAGGAATGATGACTTATGATGCTTCTAGGTGGCTCATCGTTGGAGAGCCTGAAGGAAAGGATAAATGCCAAACCAGTGGCGAATAAAGAGAATGCGACGATGGAGGTAGAAGATGAGTCTGGACACATGGTGACGGAAGTCGCGACCAAGGAGGACGCTGACAGCGAGACGAAAACAGTTTCGAGCGTTCAGGTGAAGAAACCTACTGCCGGGAAGAAGAAGAAGTCCAAGTTTGTCCGAATGTACTCGAACCGGAAGAAGGGACTCAAATAACTTTGCTTCGTAATAGTTACTGCATATTTTCGCTAGCTTTCCATTCAGCGTTCTCTTTCCATACACTATCGTCACCTTCATACATTTCCTTTTTCCAAATCGGTACAGTCGTTTTGACTGTATCAATCGCAAATTCACAAGCATCGATAGCATCCTTTCGATGTGGAGACGACACAGCGATGACAACACTCGCCTCCTCGACCTCGACGACACCGAGACGATGGAGCATTGCAATTCCGACGATCGCAGGCCACTTTTCTCTCATCTGATCACAGATCTTGTGCATCTCGGACTTGGCCATGCTTTCATATGCCTCGTATTCGAGTCGAATGACCTTCTTGCCTGCATTCCAATATGTATAACATCTACTAAAGTTGACCTAGTGCAGTGTATACCATTAAAGTTATCGCGCGTGGTGCCTACAAAGCTGGCGACAGCTCCGGCACTCGGATCCTTCACTGCATTGTACGCATACTCGAGGTGGAGCTCCTCGTAGGTCACATCGACGATCGTCTGGTGCATATTTGCAACTTTTATCTTGATTTATGTATGCAAAAGACACGAAAGCATCGAAATCGAATTTAAAGGCATCATGGAGGAAGAACGCACTTGGATGTACGTCGATAGCGTAAGTGGTGGACAAAAGGGTCCACTTCGAATGCCCATTATAAAAAGACTTCTTCGACGTGGTATTCTCCAGCCACAGACACATGTATGGACCAAGAGCATGGACAAATGGCAGCCTCTCCATAGCGTCGATGCGTTCCAATCGTATTGTCAAGGATGGTTTGCCTATTGGTACTACGTATCGAACGAGGTAGATCCAGAGACCAAGGAGGCTATTCGGAAAGGCCCTATTAAGACGAAAGAACTCGTACAATTGTTTATCGATGGTGAGATCGATGGCATGACACTAGTCTGGAATGAACAAGTGACCAATTGGACACCCATGAGTACATTTCTATAAAGTATATTTTATTTAAGCGACATGGCTAAGTATGTGTCTAGATGAGATTCCGTTTCTAAAAGAATTTCTTCGTGAAGCGAACGAAGATGTCAGTCGGGAGGAACAGTTGGAGGAGGCGAGCAATGTGGATGCTGCCGACCAGGTCTATCCTCAGCAAGACACTGCTCCTACTGCCATCGAAGCAGAGGATGGTAAGAAGTACGTGTTAGACGTAGAATCTAAGCGGTGGATGACACCGGAAGAAAAAATTCAGCATGACTTGGACAGTCTACGGGAAGCTGCGGACGACACATCAAAGGATGGAGCCGCTACTCCAAATCCAACCGACATCTCATCGACTCCAGCTCCTCCTCTCCAGTCCGATAAGGACGATGAGGAGAAGGAGCGAAGGAAACGGAAGAAGAAGCAAGCTCGGAAGCAGAAAAAGCTCAAGGAAGGCAGCAAAACGTGGATCTACGTCAACGGTCTTCCTCTCGACACAACTGTCGAGGAGGTGCAAGAGTACTTTAGCAAGTGTGGTTTGATTCAGTCAGACTTGAACACTGGTGAGCCGCGTATCAAACTATATGAGAACAAGGACTTTGGTGGATTAAACGTACGTCTTTCATGTGAGAGAAGGGAGAGATAGCACTAACAGACTATAGGGAGACGCATCGATCTGTTACTTGAAAGAAGCATCCGTCCAACTAGCTGTAGACCTCTTGGACAAGTCTCCTTTCCGACCAGATTGGGTTATTGACGTCTCTCGAGCTGTCTTTGAGCCGAAGAAGGACGTGTCGGAGCCACGGAAGAAGCAGAAACTAGATCCTCGCGCGAAGATTAAGAAAATGGCGCAGGAAAAAGTAAGTTTTATACTCTTCCTGCCTCGATGTGATGCTTATGGTACGTGTGTAGGCTCTGTCGTGGAATGAAGGAGAAGATGACGACCGACTAGGCTTGCGTATCGTCGTGCTGAAGCACATGTTCACGCCGGAAGAGATGCAAGGTAGCTGAATGATCTAGCGAAAGGAAGAGGATGTGTATTCATGATTGAAATGCTAGAACCTGGCTTTGAGCAGGAGCTAGAGCAGGATATTCAGGCAGAGTGCGTCAAGATCGGAGCGGTGGAGAAGGTCACTGTATTTAACAAACATCCGGACGGCATCGTGATCATCAAATTCGCGTCTAGTGGCAGCGCCGCAACGTGCGTCGACGTGATGCACGGTCGGTTCTTTGCCGGCCGGAAGCTCGAATGCGCGTTTTGGGACGGCACGGACTACACGTATCGAGAGAGTAAGGAAGAGGAGAAGGAACGGATCGAGAGTTTCCATGAGTGGCTGGAAGAAGGGTCCGATCCGTCGGATGAAGAGGAAGAAGCGCCAGAGCAAGAGGCGCAAGTCCATGCTGGACGAGAGATGCCGGCACTGAGTGAGCTCGAGGATGACTAATACGCTGTGTTGAACGATGCCAATTCTTCGTTTACTTTACGTTTAGTTGCATGCACCTACCTGTATCGACTTAATGTACGTGGTCTTAAATGTCATACTCCTCCGGATCCGTCGCGATGACGCTCGAGCGGAGATTGGGCTCGGAGCTGGATGGCGTGAAGAAGACAGGGTACTGCTGCTTGAGAGATAGACGGAGGGAAGAGTAGTCGATGTCGTCGACGTCTGATGCGCGTGGCACGAAGTCCTCCGTCTTTTCAGTCCCACAGAAGAGATAGAACTCACACGGTTCATACGCTGCACCTGTGCTGCTCTTCGAACCGTCCATTTTCCCTGTATGCTTTGATCGGGAAGAGATTTGTTCCGACCCGGGACTCGCTGATCGAACTGTGCCTGTCGTCGACTGTTGTGTAGCTCCTGCGCTCGCTCGTCCTGACGCATCCGAGTCGTTTGGGACTGTTTGACGCCGACTTCGATCCTTGTCTTTCTGGAAGAACTTGCCAAACGAACGCATGACTCCGGGCATGGTATATCGATTCTCTCGGACGGATTGAATTGTGATACCTGGTTACCTGGTCATCTCCATCGATGTTGCGTTCAATCGTTGTTTCTTACGACTGAACTCACGACGATCATACGTTACTGTAGTTGTCGATCGAAACCAACATGGTTTTCAAACAATTTGCGCACGAGCAGACACTTCAAGTGTATCTTGAAGAGATGTGGATCTGCTTGGACACTTGGAGCTGAAAATAAACGCGCTCGACATGATGCGCGCTGAAAATAGCATCGGAGATGGCTAATTATAAAACACTTCAATGACAAGCTAAGACGCGAAGGATTGGAGGATCGAGTAACTTTCGACCGAACAGTGGCATTCCACATTGTGCTTTCAAGGAGTCAAGTCCTATTCTTAACTCACTTTCCAGCTTCTTAACGTTTTCTCCTTCCTCTTCGTCATGCCAGACGTCGCTGATAAGTGGTCCAAGAAACCATGGAATGTGACAGAGGAGATGTGGAAACGCAAGGCTCGAGGCATGGAGGATCAGTACCAACGCCTTCTGACGGAACATCAAGAGCTGCGGCTTGAGAAGGCTAAGATGTCCGGTGAACTGCGAGTGCTCCAGCGGTACAAGGATACTGCTGAAGACACGATCAGCAAGGAGACTGCCAACCGCAAGTATGAGCACAAAGAGAAGATAGCTGCCATGACAAAGCTCGAGCAAGCGCTCAAGAGGTACGAGCGCGAGTGCGATCGAGTGTCGACGCTCGAACGTGAGAATGCTTTCTTGTCCGATCAAATTTCGAACATGAAAGGAGACAATGAAAAGCGTTTGGACATCTTGAAAGAGCTGGAAGATGCTCAGAAGCGGGCTGCGAGGCAAAAGGAGACGATTCGGGAACTCGAAGTCGTCAGTATTGAGCGTGAGAATGCCATTTTGGAGCTCAAGGAGAAACAGCAGAAGCTGAAAAGAAAAGTTGCATATGTAGAAGAAGCGCTGTCTGACAAGACGGACGAGTGCAAGAGTCTTGAGATCCGATTGGAGGCTGTCGAGTCTGCGTGGGAGTCTGCTCGGGGACAAAATAGATCTGCTCTATCGGAACTGAAGAAGCACGAAGGTATGTCTAAAGAGTATGAAAGTCTAAAGTCCGAGACAAAGAACGCGAGCTATCGTATTCACGCTTTGGATCTTGAGATTGAGACGACGCAGTCGAAGCTCCGACAGAAGGATCGGACGATCGATGAGCTTCGTGATAGCAATGCTCGACTACGCCGCGAAGTTACCAAATGCACGGAAAAGATTGAGGATCTTACATCGAGTGTTACCCAGTTGCAAGATGAAGTTATTGAGCGTGAGAAGGATATTGAGCGCAAGGATGAATCCCTGAGGATGAAGAAAGCAGAGCTAAAGACTTTGAACAAAACTGATTCGACATCCAGGGACCGAGTGCATACACTTGAGCGCAAGATCTCGAACTTGCAACAGCAGCTTTTGGACACGCAAAAGGAATACGTGAACAGGTCGAAGAAAGACGAGTACTCGAGAGAGAAGCAGCGTGCAAAGGATCGAGCGGAGATTATGCGGGAAATGGAAACGCTGCATAAGCCACGTCGGTGCAAGAATTGCAATGAGACGTTCACGAATAAGTCGAACTCATCTCTTGCTTGTTCCTACCACCCCGGTCGCTTCGTCGCTCGCCATTATCCGTTGGAAGGATATCAATGGAGCTGTTGCCAGAAGCGAGATTTGGCTTCTCGACCGTGCAAGTTCGCTGGTCGACACATGGAGAGCAAGTCTTTGGACTACTAGAATGGATATAAAACTGAACAATATCTACTTTGAATACTTTTAAAAATAGCTTGAAGGTTTCATGAAGTACTAGATGCCGATAAATTATTCTAGGAACAGTGTCGGACAATGAAGTTGAAAGCTCGTGTGCATGGTCTAGAATTGAATGTGCCATGTGGAGAAGGCAAGCAAAATATCAAATGGCTTGGACTTGTAGTTGCCCAGCGATATGCGCAAGTGGCTCCTCATGGTCGTTGTAGAACGAGGGAAGATGCACATATTAAACGAGGCTTCTTTATACCTGCTTCCGTCTCGAAAGCTGTATGCTTAGTAGTTTTGGAACTCTTGTACCATGTTCCTCGTGCTGACTTACTATAATGGCAGGTCAATGGGCAAGAGCTGCCTCCGACGAAGACAATTGTGGACTGCTGTCGTGACAATGAAGTCATTCAAGTTACTCTACAGGTAAAATTGTAGCGTACAGCTTCAGAACTATTTTATTGACAATTATCTTTGACGATAGCAAGAAGTGCCTGTGAATGAGATTGGAAATCCGATGTGGAGTCCTTGGACTAAACTTGCATTCAATCTAGCACATGAAGATGACGCTTTGGTCGGTAATGAAGCTGACAGTAAGACGGCATCGCCTGCCATTCGTCATCGTAAGATGAGTACCAACGACGCGAAGCAAGCGAAGGATACAGAGTCGCATTCCGCAGTCGATACTCCTGCAATGGAAGATCTGGTCAGCTACGCACGCGAAGAGTATTATCAAAAAGTCACTTCTACCCAGCCTCAAACCGAGATGGAACTTGAAGCTGCTTTCCTATATGACTGGAAGCGTCTCGACCTCTTCGCGATCCTACCTCAGGAGCTTCAAGAGCCTGGTGATGAAGGCCAGGAAACAATCCAATCTCTCCTCCAAGACCATTTCCAGACCCTTTGCACTATTTATCATCACTACACGATCGGTGCAAGTGGAGTTGACATGGATGCCGTTAGTATGGATGAAACTGCATTTGTGCACTTCGCGCATGAATGTGGATTGCAGCACTTTCGAAAGGATGCTAGTCATCTGCACAAGCTTGTTCTCGACTGCACTGACAACCCAGCTTTCGTTCAAGATAAAGCAGCCTCTAAGTACGGACCGACGCTTACTCGTGCAGGTTTCATCCATGTCCTGTTAAGTTCAGCAATACCAATGGCGCAAGAGATCGCTCGTGACAGTCAAAGCACGTTGCATAAAGCACTAGACAACATTCTAACTGACAAAGTGGCTGGAACGGTGGAAAAGCTCACAAGTGGACCATTCCGGGACCATACACATCACGACGTACATTCTTCCTAGTCGGTTCTTTCATCTATAGCTGATTCATATCTGACTAGGTGACGCTATCGGCCGTCCAAGGTGCATTTGCCAAGTTACAGAAGCTATATCGCTGCTATGCCAATACCAACGACCAGCTCCTCCATGGAGACGGACTAAAGTGCATGTTGTACGACGCAGGACTCTTCTGCTCGGAAGAGACGGTTACTCATGACACAGCATTCTCTAACGTAGCATACAGCTTCCTTCCTCTACTATCTTTTCTAACATCGGACTGTAGGCAATGGAACAATGCTTTAGTGGTAATCAAGAAGTACCTCATGTACAAGATCAAGTCGTCGCTTTCGCCGAAATGATCGAAGTATCTGCTCGCGTCGCGCTGGGAGAGTTCAAGTCTCTCGACCTCGCACCAGAAGACACGATCCTTGTCGTGATCGACGCTTTCCGTCGTCTCTCCACGACCAAGTAGATTTAAACGTACAAAACAAATCGATTTGCATGCACAAGATGAAAAATAATATTAACTTAGGACAGGTCTGCTTGCTACGACAGGTGTAGAAACCTATCTCTCTCTCTGCTTACGCTGCTGAAGCATGCAAGCACTCGTACCAGGCCTTAAACGACTCGATCGAGTCCGCCGCTGCCTTGAGTTTCTCTCCACTTGAAAACGTCACGACAATGCCGCAGTTTAAATCCATGGACGCACCCACGTCCGCTACCTTGCCAATGCGCGTAAGCTGATGGTCGACGTCATCCGCGACGCCGACAGTGTCTCCATCGACCACGTAAAACCTCCTACGCTTCGACACGTTTTTCTCCGATCGCGTGAGCCAACCGCCATACACTGGCGGCAGTCCCTTCCTCTTCCTCCCGGCAATGTACTTCTTAATGCTCGAGTGCTCTCCACGACGGCAGGCGTTTGCCAGGAGCATCCGCCAGTGCTTCGCAGTCTCATAGCTGTCTGCTGCTAGTCGCCACTCGCGACCGCTTTTCAATCGCACTTGTAGCCCATTCGTCTTGGTGTTCAGTTGCTCGACGCCTGCCACTTTGTCGGCGACGACGGCCGGCGAGTTCGTGTCTTTCGCTAGCGCGAGCTCGATGCCGTGCAGTGTGAAAAAGAAGCGTTTCCACGACTTGAAGAGCCCCGTCTGCTTGAGCAGCCAGCCAGAGTGGTTCGCTCGAGCGGTCTGGACGTAGCACGCTTTGACGGAGGAGTGTGCGTGTGAAACGCGATCGTTATTCCCTGCTGCCGCAGCTAGTGCAGCGTACCACATCATCTGTTCGTCGTACGTGTCTGTACAGACAAAGAGCGATCGTCCGGCGTCTAGTTGGATCGCGAGAGCGTTCTCCCGTACGTCTGCAAAGGAGACGGAGCGGATGATGCCGGAGCGGATCGTGTCGTTCTTCTTCCATTCCAACTTGCCTTCAGGACGGATGATAAAGTAGAGGATCCGCCAGCCATTGCCGTCTTGCATGTGCAAGTAGCCTTCATGCTGGTCGGATGCCGTGAGCGTGTACGACGTCTTGGAGTGGCTCGACTGGTTTTGCGTCCGTTCAATCGCTCGTTCAAACGCTTCGAGCCACTCTGCTCGCTCCTGTTCGTTCTCGCAGCTGATCTGCAGCTGATCACCTGCAGCGAAGAAGAGGTTGAGCCCGAACGGAGCGTCTTCTGTCGACTCGAAGGACTCGACGACGCCGAAACCCTTGGGCTTTTTCCCTGGTGCCTTGCAGTACTTAAACTCGACGCCCGCGAGCTCTGCATACCGCCGCTGCCACGTCCGGAATGTCGGGTGCTGGACGCTAATCCAGCCTGTGGACGGCACGATGGCTGCACTGGAACTACGCCTATCAAAGCACGAGACACGAGGTTTATTCAAACAGCTATTGCGGTCCGTTTCGGACGACGCCAGACTACTTCGTCGGTCGTGCTGGCGATACTGTCCTTGTCGCAGAGCGCTGTATCCGCGTGCTCGATGTTCCTTTGCTCGTGCGTTACCAGGTAGTTCGTAAATGTCCGACGGTCGGTGCATGCTGGACGACGAGTCTCGACTGGCATTCGGCATGCTACTGCGCATCATGGCCGAGCGGATGAGCGACTGGTAGTTGCCAGTTTCAAGCGGCATGCCCTTGACAGTCGTATCGTCCTGTTGATTCTCCATGTTCTTGCTGCTTTTATTTTCATCTGCCGGGTTTTCAGGGTCGGAATGCGATGAAGCGCGTTTATACCGGTCCAATAAGGCTTTATAATTGCCAGTGTCTAGAGCTACGCCTAATGCTGGTTCTTCCGATGCAGTGAGGCCATCGTCCTGGAGGTTGGCTGGCATGACGACCGTCCCAGTTTCTGGCGACGACTCTTCTCTCGACCTCGGACTTTCCTCCGGTTGTTCGTTCTTCCCCATTTTCAAGAGATTTGTGCAAATGGAATCGAAGGTTCAGTCTTAGTATACTTTAATCAAGTGATTGGTGGTCGACGAGAGAAGCCGGGTAGAGATAGACGCGGAAGATGCTCGCGTGTAAAGATGTGGCGTCTAGTTCGTTCGGTCTAGTGGTCTTCTAGATACTCGATCGACAACTCGAGCCACTGAAAATTATTCCATGCACTCGACTCGTGCTCTCTGCCTTTCGACGGCACTTGCAACCAGTGAAGTCAAGAGGAAGCGACACAGATGGATCGAAGTGCTACTTACGGGTTGAGATAGAAGCAGACAACTTACGTCAAGTGTGCATGCATATTCATCGTCTACTTTCATGTTTATTAGTTCTACGCTAGACTTTCGTGTACTAGTAGCTCGGTATCGATCGAACGATGTGCGAGATAGTGGATGATGCGATCGAAATTTCGGAACGTGCCATAGGCTGGTCCGTTTCTTCGTCTTCTTCGATGTCGGCAGCGTCATTTTGGCCAAGACACCAAGGCATGTAGCATGACAAGTTGGAAGGCAGTAGCATGGCAACTTGGAAGGTACTAGAAAAGCGCTGAGATGTCAGAAATATGGAAATGGGTGCATCGAAGCACTGGTGGCCGTTGGCATAGTTTATCGATCGCGAGTAGCCTCTCGAGACGTACAAACCTTTTCGATGCCTATTCTCCATTCATGTACAAATATGTGTTACAGCTAGAGGAGATTAAAGGCAGCTTCAGTATTTCATTTTTTAGTGTAATCCGAATCCGAGATAAATATCGAGCGTCGGACACTGTCGATGATTGGATGTGCATACCGTAAATCTCCTCGAGTGTAAAAACTGGGGGAGCTTTCAGATCAGGGTGCGCGTGCGACAGAGCAAGGACGTCTTGGGCAAAGCCAGGGCAAGAGAATTCAAGTCACCTGCTCAGTGATGACTTTCGCCTCTTCTAGAAAGAAAGATTGAGAAAACATTACATATTTATTTCGTACACAACGAATTTCCAATGGAAATTTGGGCAAATAAAGTTTATAGGACAGGTATTACTTGCTAGAGGAGAGTGCAAATGATACATCAATAGACTTAGCTAGTCTTGTGCTCAGGCACGTAAAAGTTGGGGAAATGTGTGCTGCTTCTGCACTTAATTGATTCGCGTGTAGGCTTCTAAATAGAGCACATAAGTCGGAATTAGTAGAGCAACAGTACACGCACTTGGGATGCTGTGAAATAGACTGGAATGAAAGTGGGAAGAGCTGGATAATTCAAGTACTGTGTGATACAGCAGCAGCCCGTTTCCATGGAGAGGCCTACTCAGTGGTGCACCGCCCGACTTGGCTATTTTATAATCTAATCTATCCCGAGATGCAGTGGTCATTAAAATCTAGCACTATTGAGTGGTCTTGTAAAGCTCCAGTGATCGATATACAATTACGTGCGAGCCAAGCGATTCGAAATGTAAGAAGGATCGCTGGTAATTTCATGCCATTCGGTGAAGTGAATGAGCGGTATTTTAAGTAGAGAAATAAAATGTCAAAGCACGTACCCAAGTGCATGATTAATAGATGCGCCGCGCTCATATAAGTCGATAGCGAGCGTTTTACTCATCGTCGAATTTGACGTACAGCAAGCTATGAGCAAGTTTAGAATTCTCTTCACTCGAAGAAATAATGATACTACGAAGCAATAAATTCAATGGAGTGTATCAACAACCCAGAAGCTTCGCTCACTTGGAGATAATAGAATATTTCATAAAGAAAAGTAAATGCGAGATTTATTTAAAGACCTAGTTGATGGATAATTATAAACTATTCAATACTCCATTGCCTTTTGCTATGGGATGCTTACAGTTTCCTCGAATGCTACGCCTGTTACGATGTTGAACTCGTAGCGTCAAGATGTACATCAAGATTTAACTAGAAGTCTTTCCTAGCTTCATTAAGTCCAAACGACTTGTCCTTGGCATTCCATGGAAGCTGATTACTCCGGCTGAAGGTACCTTACATGGTCTAATATGCCAGTAAGTATTTGCTTTTGATTCCTCGGAGCTTTCGTTGGAATGTTTTACCGTATCAGGTTTTCTTTCGAGCTGACAACGCGGGAGGATCTGTAGCAATCTTCCGACCACATTGTACGTGTATCCAAACCACAGCATCGTAGGAAACACAATATATACAGAACGGTCGACTGCATACGAAAGAAACCCGCGAGGTTACCATACCGCTTATTGACGCTGTCTACTACATATTGTACACAAGGATGAACTTGGCTCTTGCACATTTACATAGAGAACCGAAGATTGTTGACAGCAAAGAACTAGCTACCGGAAGTGTCATCCCACTTGTATCCAAAGTTGTAATGAAGATCCGTCCTCTCATAGTCGAAATATCTTTTAAGACCTATGCACTTGAACGTGTGATCATTAAAAAGCTACACTGAGCCCGATTTATCTTCATAGGCCAACAGGTAGGATGGGTGGCGTCCAACTAAATCACTAGAGCCAAGAAGAATGGCAGGTTCAGATGGTACGATACCATGAGAAGAGTGCTGACGCATTACCGCTTCCAGGTAAACTACCGACCGATAAAAAACGAGATAATCAGCGGATTCTTGGCATAGACATTGCGTATAAGCTCGATAAAGTTGGTGCAGATAAGGTCGGCGCTGAGGCTACAGACGAACTAACTGATATTGAAAAGAACTTTTCCGATATGGCATACACAGATCCTTCTTAGGGGATGCAGACGCGAAGCACTGCGTATGGTTTAATGGCCTATGCGACAATGCCATTCAGATAATAGTCTCATTCTCAAGCTGTAGGCGACGATTTGACCGAATATCTATCGGCTTGCCATACAGTTAACGTCGGTTTCGTAAGGTTCTATGCGCCACGATACTTTTAGTTCCGCCTTCTTTCTTGTCACATATCCAATCTGGAAGATACCAGTATCCATCCATAGGAAGCATGCGGTATATGAAGACGAACAAATTGAATGCGAATGCCATACAGTCTCTTTAAAACTTTAATTGCAGAAGGAACATTTCACGAATGAGAAGTAGTTTCAACAACCACGTTCTTTCAATTACCTACGTTAGTCACCTTCTTGCTGCATTCTTGCGTATCCAAATTTCTTCGCCGAAATAATTTGACTTGGTCCAAACGAGTTCATTTAGCACTTTTGCTTTCCAAATTCCGTCCGTTTCGTACCTCTTTCCTGCTCTCTACTACCTCTTCCAAGAATTTGTGGCTGCCACAGACAGTCGGATAGATCTTTGATAAAGCTGCCTATTCCTTTAGAAAATGTTCAAGTGAAAGTCATCAATGAAGAAAATTCAATTGTAACCAGTTGGATCTGCACACCTATTTGCATTGCGCCTGCACTTGTGGTGACCATCAGATATGAATCCCTACGATGTGTTCGGGACAAGCAGAAGGAATGAAGGGGAAGATCGAATCCCGCTTATGGACCGGAAGAACGTTCATGTAACACTTGGAAGACCTCGGTCTGAGTTCCTAGCGCTCTATTCCATCCCGGATTTCGTTTGTCCATGCAGAATCCACCTTTTAAAGGCGTCTGTAGTACGGTGGTAGATATAATCTTAGGTGTACACTCAAATTACCATCCACGACCGTATCTCGTGTTAAACCTGCGATCGGCAGCCACTCCGTCGCAAACCCATTCCCATCCATGTCACTACATGTCCCTCACCACATCTAACGATAGCCAAGACACTTCAATTAATTTCGCTCTACTCGTCATCACTAATCGCTCGATTCGAAGTTTCGACCATGGCTGTTCCAAATCAATAATTGCTACGTGTCTTTCAGTACGCCAAAGATCGAGGACAAGTCGCATGAAAAGATCAGACTTGGCCGGCCCTAGGCCCTACGTTCCTGAACAGCCGCTCGTCTCCTACAAACTTGCAGTCAAAGCACTTGCTCGCAAGACAGACCGTCTCCCGGAACGTTCCTGCTGACTCGAATTTCTGCCGCAGGAGCTCATTTCCTAACGATCGACCAAGTCCACAGATCGATACACGCACGCATGGACCGAAAGGACAACGCATCGGCCCGGAGGCGCTCGACGCCGGAAGATAGGGAGGAAAAGGTCCACTTTGGACGCGTGGATGTCGATGACGAACCCGATGTGATCGAACAGCGCTCGATGGCGAGAACGCTATCGGCAGGTGGCGCAACGCCGGCCCCATTCGGCGCCCGGGCGTTTCATCTACCCGCAGACAACCTCCCGACTACGTTTGGTGCCGCTAAGAAAGCGGATGCGACGCCATCTTTTGGCCAGCGCACGGACACTTCGAACTACGCGAGCGCTTCTCCGCGCGATCTTCCGCCATCACCTTTTCGATTGGAGAAGCACACGCATTTCCATGTGAAAGCAGAGAGTGTCGCACGCATTGGGACACTTATCGGGCACAAATTGTGCGAACTCGACACGGATTTTACTTTTGATGCTTCGAAATGCAAGTGGAAAGTCGATTATCGACGTGGCTTGCAGCGCGTCAACTTTCACATCGTTCTCTTCCGTGCAAAGAAAGAGTTTGCGCTAGAAGTGCAGCGTCGAGAAGGAGACGTCACGGCGCTCATGCACATTTACGGTGAGCTCAAGCTCTTTTTCAAGCGCAGTCTGCTCCTTTCGGACAAGTCGACAGTTGCTGGTGTAAAGCGTCCGGCACCAAAGCCAACGATGCCTGTGCAAAAGGTCAGCGCGCTTCAGGGCGTGGAGCCTGTCAAGTCGTTGCTGACGGCATCTATGATCGATACGCAAGTGCAGGGGGTTCTCGGCGCCATTTCCTTGGCTTCCCAAGTGGACAGCAAGGCAGACTTGGCATCGCTTGTGCCTATTCTCGTACGCCTGGCGACCCAACGCCCAGCGTCACCAGTGAACACGCTTGTTGGCGTTGCGTTGGGGAATTTATGTGAAGATGCAAGCTGCCGAGATGCATTTATCAAGTCGGACGGTTGGCAGTTCGTTGTGAAGTTTGCTGCGGGGGAAGATGTGGATCCAGAGGCTCAGCGCGAGTGCCTGCACGTCGTGTCTGCCTTGTGCGGTCAGTATGCGAGCGAATTGGCGCAAGCTGATGGCGCGGCGGAGGTGCTGAGTATGGCGCGTGGATGGCAAAGCATCCAAGACCCTCGTTTGAAGAAGCATGCTTTTGCCACCCATCGGGAACTGCAAGCTGCTGGAGTCTTAGCCTAAATGTGAAAGCGTGATGACAATGAAAATGAAAAAAACTGCAGGTCGCAATGCAATACATAAACATTTTTTGCTTTCAATGGTGTGAAGCGCCGCGTTTAAGTTAAAAAATGTGGGCGAAGCATCGCTCTGTTTCATCGAATGAGAGAAACGATCTTTCCTACTTGATTAGCTGGTGGGATAAATAGTGTTCCTGTAAGGATACCTTGAGGACAGTGAAAGGTTATGATGAATCCAATATAACTTTAAAGACACGTTCGGCATTGTGATTGACAGAAAGAGGGGCGAACAGTCTTCTTATTTGAATGAGTCTCCTTTCTCGAGAGATGATGAGAGACTGGTGAGATCAAGACAGTAGCAAATGGATCTCTCTCTTCTCATCTTTATCGGAGCGCTGTGTGACTTGCTGGCAAGGGTATTCTTGACTATGCTTTTTAATGGACTTATAAGCTAGACACCTTATGGACTTAAGCAATCGCCTTCGATCTATGAATTGACAAGAGTTGCTGTAATGAAATTTACAAGAAACGTATACTATGCCCATCATGTGTCGATGAAATTTACATGATATCTACGCTCGGGCATGTAATGTGAGAGGCAGGCACTTTGCGGGGCTCTATAGGAACTAAAGATACGTTTACTAGAAGTGGAGCTTTATTGAATTTATAATAGGAAGGGTATAACTTGGAGACGCACGATGACTAGGCAGGGTAGAGATGATTACTGCAGCTACAGACGGCTAATACTTTTGTGCAAGTACTAAACTTTGGATTTCTCTTGATGGACTGAGAAAGCAGTGCCATGTCATGAGAAAAGCGATTCGAAAAGTAAAAATAGCTTGAAAACGGTCTGAAACACGTAAAAAAAGGATAAGGGCGTTCCTAAGGAATCAACTATCTGTTATGATAGTTGTTCCTTTCCGTGGCTCGATAGAGTAGGCGTCCATAGTCATAGCAATTCAAAATATGATTCTTGTGTTCGTAAGACCCGTCCAGAACTAAACCTCGAGAGGGAATTTATTTGTGTATCAAGGAGATGGCAATACCAGTCAACTGCAAGTGGTTAGAGACAGTGACCTTACAACACGACGCCGAAGTATCCTCTCTTTGTCTGTTTACTCATATGCAGGTAATTCTTTTCGGTCTTTCACGAAGCGCATGTGACTGGAAGAATGCAGAGCACGCCAATAACAAACTAAATAATATAGAAATCATTTCGTGCGAATATCTACCGAAAAGTCTCGAGCTCAGATTACAGAAATCCGCTTCAAGTATGATTGCAATTACGGTGGAAGTTTCACCGCCACAATCCCAAGTTACGGAAGGAAGAACTTACTAGAAGCTCAAAAAGCCACAAGGTTGACTTAAAATGCCCATGTCGTTATTCTAAAAGGGTCTAAGCCCGTTGAAACGGCTAGCCCTTTTCTTTATCGACTTTACCTCACTTTATAATTATCTCGTTAGACCGAATAGATCTCTTCAAATAACTCCGGATTCCTCCAAAGTAAAAGCATGGCGCTTAACAAGAGGAACAGCGTCATCTTGATGGTCCTATTTGCGACGTTCCTTGCTTTTATGGATATTAAGGATCTGTATTACAAGATTGCGATGACTGGCCCATCGAAAAGCATGTCTTTCACATTTAATAATGTTGAGAAGCAATCGGAGTGGAACTTGACCGATATACTCATTCAAAACAACAATACTAGACATGAACCCACCAACATGTGGAATGCAGTTGCTACGCGATGCAATACGCTGATACCCTCCATGCTACTCGCCGGACCCGTCCAATTATCTGCTTATGGAAAGGATTGTTTCATCGAGGGGTATCCACTGGAGCCTGAAGCACTTATGATCGGTTCAGTCAATATTGAAGCCTTGATTTGGGCCGCTGGATTAATCGGCGATGCGATCCATCACCCAATGCCCTTTAAACCACAAACATCGATGCTCATGGCCTCTACGTGGGGCATACATGAGAGAGCAATTCTGAACCAACTTATAGCGATGATCAAAGATGAAGATGCTGAAGAACTTGCTAATCTGTCGAGAAGACTTTTTGATAAGTTCGCGACGCGTTTAGATCTTTGGGAACACACATTATGTACAGAAGTGGTAGAATTTCCGTCCAAGGGAGAAATAGTCGTTCGAGCACAATCGACTGAGTACTTTTGTATTTGGACAGACGCGACTGACAGCGAGGCTATTGAGATAAACATTAATCCTCGCATGGGCGTCTACTTTCGATGGATAATGGCGGAAACAATTTCGTTCTGGCAAAATACCGATTTCTTCCGCATTGGTAACTCTTTCATTCGAAGTGATCTGCGCACTGTTATTAGCTATACAATCGACAATCGAGTGCCGGATGAAGTTGAGTACACTACTATCTATCACTTCATCGATGGAGACATTGCAATGACCGGTGAACTGTACTATTTGATGCTGTTCTTGGAAATTATGATCATCTACATCAACATTGGTGATTCATGCACAGTCGCGTACGGCGTTGTGCGGCCACTAATTTTAGGCCTGCGCAAACGCAAATCGTACGGAGTGTCAGCCTCAAGTACGGCTACTACGATTACTGCGACACGTTCCACAGCCGAGAGTACTCACAAGTCAACCCATGAATATAGCAACACTAACGCTAGTGAAGGAGGAACGAGTTCGAGTAACAAGAAGAAGAAAGACTCCGAATTATCTCGAGTGCTACTGTATACTGACCTCAGCAGCGTCTCCTTCTGGAACAAAACGCTGTGTGTGCTCCTCGTTATTGATGCCTTTTTATCTTGGATTTATATCAGCCCAAACTCAAACGTGTTGAGTTGGTCCAACGATTGGTTCCAAGTCATCAGTGCCATTCTAAGTACCTTCCGCGTATGGCCCGTGAACGTCATATTTATCAACTTCATATGGCGCTACACTGTCGTCTTGATGAATGAGCGACTTGCCGCCTTGCTCACAGAAATCACGTTTATCACATCATTCGAGGTTATGGCAGCAACGTTTCTAGCAGTGGAGACAAATTACAGCGCCCTCATGGGCATTTGCACGGTGAAAGCAGCTCATGATGGCACACGCTATGACTTGCCAACACTACCCGGTCTATTCACTCACATTATGAAATTTACCATGTACAGGTATGGAGATGCATCTAACAGCGGTGAGGTCATGAAAATCTTTTTCACTCCTCTGGTGAATGTAATTGGATACAGTATCCTGTATTCTTTATTATTTGGACTTGCGAAGGCATTTGTTATGCTCTACCTTCGCCAGAAGGAGAAGAAAATATCACTTGCAAAGTTTTGGAGGACTTATGAGCGCAATGGAATTGAGGTTTTTACAGATGACCCATTGCGTGCTAAAGCTCTTATTCGCTCTCAACACCAGATGAGTTATAGATTTGGAAACTCGGTGTACATTCGACCTTTCGTCTACTTGGAACAAAACTACCATATTCACAACGGCAAATTCCAAACTCGTCCGATTTTCCCCTGGATAAACTTTGATATCTCAGTTTTCCAAGCTAACGTGGATCCCAGTACCTATCAAATTGATGGCGTCGTTCGGAATTCAGATGATAGTAAAATTAAGCTGGCACGAGCGGCCAAAGACAATCAAATTCCGCTATGCTAAGGAAGTATTCTAACATAAATCTCTACAGGGATGAGTATGATGAAATGGGACGAATTAAGTTGAACCAATAATTCAGATTGGCTCAACGAAGATGGGTTCTTTCGTACTGGCAAGCAAGTAAGTAAAGCAAAGAGAAAAACATAAATTTTATTGAATTTTTTTGTTTTTGTGATTGAGCAAGTCAAAAACGAATAAGGAGGAAGTCGGGATGACGGAGGGGGTGTAGCTTGATGGGGATACGATTCTTAATGTACTGCCAACTTCATAAGCATTGTTTTACACACATGATGATATACCATTCGATTTTCTTGCTTATTCTATATAATCCTCCCTTATTAATTCGTGAATTATATGTATAAGCAGATGACCATACTTTCGGTAGCAAGACATCGTGTTTAATAAATAAGCTTCCTTTATTTACCGAGCATATATTGGCATCGACCAAACCATTCACAGACAGTAGTGAAGTGAGGAAGTAGATAAGATTCTCCAGTTTCTACGATATGGAGAAAACTGTCTTTAGTATAGAGAGCCAATATAAGGTAGTAGACGAAACGAAACTGTAAATGTCAATATGAAAGTAAGCATTGATTTCGTAATTGATTGCCAGAAGCTTACCTCTCCGATTCATTGGAAATAACAGCCAGCTCATTCAAAGCGATCTAATAAATATGGGGTAAATATATGCCTGTTATACATGCATGAGAATCAACAAGCTTGGAAAGAGCGAGGTTTGTCAAGCAGTAGATACCAAGTGAGTTCACGGTCTAATTCCTATCAACGTACATAACTCGGTATTTCGTGTTGGCGAACATTGACTATGAGGAGAGAAGCAACGCGTTAAAGATGGAAGGAGCAAACTGCTCCTGGATACAGTAGTCACTTGTGCTATCCTGAAACATTTGAGCTTTTAAAGAAATCAACAAATGAATAGCTCTATTGACATTAAAAAGAATCCTATGAATTATTCAAGACTGTCCACTAGCTAATCTTTTTTCTCTCGGTAATCGTAGAGCAGCTTTTGATTACTTATCCGCTGATACGAGGATCGACCCGTTGGGAATAAATATCGAGACCGAAGAATAAAACCGCTTCAAATATCTGCTTCGACAACAACGTATGTGCTTTAACATGGTGTTTTGAAGATAGTTTCATTTTACCATGACCGCATTTCCTTGGCTTTGGTGTACTTGCAATTGTTTGTCCCAGCTTCAGTACGGAATTGGATATGATCTTTCTATAAAGATTTCTTAGTGCGAAAAATGTGTGACGGTACCACATGCGTACAATTTACAATTAGTAGCCAAGTACTATGGAGATTTTTGCCTTGTCTTTCGCCTATGAATAATAGCAACAATTTGAGAAGGATGGTTTCATCTCTGGAGTAATCAGTAGATGCCATGAAAATGACTTATATTTGTGTTTTACCCCACGGTGCGGTGAAATCGACTACTTTGTTAGAGTGTCTTTGAAAGATGCTTAAATGCTCAAGCATACGTGCTTGCATAAATTATTATGCAAGACTGGATTAGTGACATTGAGACTTAAAATGTTCGTTTACGTGTCTAATAGGTGGTATCAAACCTAGGAAAGATCTACCTCATTTTTCTATAGCTTATTCTCGCTTTTCGCCATTTAATCGTCTTCGTTATAAACAAGATAGACCGCCTCCAGAGAGTGACGATTTAATGACAGTGCGGTCTAGAAGATCTCATTATTGCGGGCAATGCTGGACCATATTGTTTACATCAGACATATCATATTCACTTGAGTTTCAGCAGGTTTGACATGCCGTATTTTAAATACCCACGAAATATGAGCTTTGGGATAATGGAAAGCTCACGTAGAAGTGTTTCGTTAATAGACGATATTATGATGCTGTGGTTTAGGATTCACTTTAAATATTTTAAGACGAAGTAATCGACAATGGTAGTTGTATTATCTTTGCAAGTAACACTACAACTTAGCGCTTACCAGTGTGGAATTTGTACAGGATAGCAGCAAAGATGAGCTCGAATCCAACAGCGTAGACTACAAGCAATGCCATATCACGAGGCACATCGACGTCTTCCATGCCCAATCGATTTAAAATGCCTTGCGCGATGACCGAGTCTTCGTCCACAAACTGCTTGTACACGAACGACTCGAACGAGTACGAGTGGAATGCAAGGTAGTAACCCCAGATCCAGTAATCTGGGATCACTTCTCGAGGCACCATGAAGCCCTCACACAGCATGAACATACCAAAGACGCCAGCTCCGAGGGCAATACCAATGATGTAGTGTGGTACAGCGGCGCCGATGACATGCATCATACTTTCAGCTGCAACTAGCGACAGGAACAGGTTCAGCAAGAACCATCCAAAGGCATTTAATCCAGCCAAGTAGACCACCAGTATAGATGATATCAGTGCAATCAGGAAGATGCCTGGTAGCGCTGCAAAGAAGTTGGCCAAAACGTAGCTACTGACGTTGAGTGAGCTATTG
>JAADVB010000117.1:0-54021 GCA_023334545.1 Salisapilia sapeloensis | reverse complement strand
CAATAGGTACTGATTTGAAGCCTTTATTACAATACGATATCGACATTTTCTATAAGTTTCCACTGTTAAGGTATATCTATTATATGTGACAGCTATGGGTCTCCCTCGCTAGCGATCAAGAGGAACAGTCGTCTTTGCTATATATCAAAAGATAAAGGACAATAGCGTCATTAGGGGGTGTCAAACCTGCTACTGTTGCAAAATATACTGAGGTGTCTAATTGCCAAACAATCGGGCACAGACCTAAAATATCAGAAGTTTTATTTCGAGCGCAATTGAATCAGTCAGTCTCCAAATAAGATCAATAGAGCCGAAAAATGAGGCACTTTTTGGCAGGTTTGACATCCCCTATTAGCTCCGTATCGTACAGTGTAAAATAGGCACATTTAATTCAAGCAAAAATGGTATCTGTGGGGTTTGAACCCACGCAGACAAATGTCTAGCGGATCTTAAGTCCGCCCCCTTAGACCACTCGGGCAAGATACCACTAGTAACTTCGACGCTTCATAAGTTATATATAGTTACTATTTCTGACCAAACCACACATAAGAGAGACCAAAAGAGACGAGATGTGGCATCTTACGGTATTTGCTCTCTTGACGTATCTGGTCGTATTCGTGCATGCAGAAGACCGTGGAAGTAGACACACGAATAACTGGGCAGTGCTGGTGCGCTCACGATTCTGTATTCATGCTTAGTTGTCTCCTAAGGTGGTACTGTACGCAGGTGGACACATCACGCTTTTGGGGAAACTACCGGCATGTTGCCAACACGCTTTCCCTCTATCACTCTGTGAAGCAGATGGGGATTCCTGACAACCAGGTCTTGTGCAGTGCTTGAAGCAAAGTCTCACTTAAAGCTAAAATGCGTGTCAAGTAGATCATCATGATGCTCGGCGATCAAGTCCCTTGCAACGCTCGCAACTGCATTCCAGGCCAAACCTTTAACGTTCGATCGGAAGAAAGCCAACTCAACCTGTGTGCATATGTCCCTAGACTTTATTTGGTAGTGTATCTAATATTGGGCTGCATATAGCTATGGAAAGAATGTCGAAGTGGACTACCGTGGGGCCGAGGTCAGCGTCGACAACCTCATTACCGTCCTCACAGGTGAACAGCAAGCTACAGAATTATATTGCATTCAACTCATCCGGCAGTATAGGCCGTCACCAGCCGAACACACCATCGTCAAAGAAACTCGATTCGGATGGCAACAGCAACGTCTTTGTATGCCTATACTCTCATGCGCCAGCAGTTGTGCTTGTAATGTTCATCTCTTGTATCGTCCTAGGTCTATCTTACTGGTCATGGTGGAGAAGACTTTTTAAAGTTTCAGGTACGAGTTGAATGGTAATCTAGAGAAATCATCCGACTGACGCTGCAGCAGGACTTTGAAGAGATCTCGAGTCAGGACATTGCCGACGCCATCCACGAGATGCATGTTAAAAATCGGTCCCTTCGTTTCCTGTTCGTACTCTTTTAAGCAGTACTTAGAGTTATTTAATGTAGATACCATGAACTCTTTCTCATGGTCGACACGTGCCACGCAGGATCTCTTTTTCCTGCCATCACGTCCCCAAACGTCGTTGCGCTGGGTTCTTCCCAACCACATGAAGACTCGTACGCAGCTCATTCTGACCCAGAAGTACGAAATACCTTTCTCTATCCATTTACGTGTATCTTATTCCATGCATTCAGCTCGGCGTAGCGCTCATCGACAAGTTCACGTTCTCGGCACTCGAGTTCCTTCGCAGTCCTTCCAAATCGAAAAACCTAGACGCTCTCTTCAACGCTTTCGACCCAAAGTACTTGCGCGCGACGCCCATGACCAGAACAGATCTGTTCCCGCGGCGACCCTCCGAGACGCCCATCTCTGACTTTCTAGGCTCTGTGCTGGAGATCCTACCGACGCCAGATGAAGACGCGTATCCCCTGGACCCTTAAATGGCAAATACAAGTTGATTCATTACCCTCCGACTAAACTGTCCGACACGACATTCGAAATGAAGAGAAAAACAAATGCAAAGAGCTACGGTCGGTGCGGCATCTCCTGCCGTCGGTACGCCATCGGACTCGACATGTCCATCGACATATCCTCCTCCCCCAGAGGCAAGTTGCTCGGAAGGAGACGGCGGATGAGCAGGATGAGGACCATGGCGATCCAGATTGGCGTCGACGAGATGCAGATGGCGATGCAGAACGGACTCAAGAGCAGCAGAAATGGGATGCACACAATGCACGAGACGCACCACTCCATCCGCACTCCGTACTAAAACAGTTTTGTGATTATATCAGCAGATAAACAAATCTGAAGAGAGGTACCTTTTGGTAAAGAGGCGACTGGACTAGTCGCTGCGGAAGCACGAGGCTCACGAGTGCTGACACGACCTGCCTGCGATACACTCTGTAAGAGACATTTGAATTTTAAGTGTAGGCGTCGTACCGAATGGATCGGGCAGGAGCAGAGAGTGTGGACGCGACGATGCCAGCGCCGTGTCCGATGCTCTGGGCGATCGTTCGTCCATCCTCCTCTGCCTCATCATAAAACTCTTCGTGGCCACTCATGTGGAGAGAGGCCAATTGGGGCGTGTAGGGAGTATTTAACGGCGTCCGGTCATTCCGCATGACCCGCTGCTTGTTCCGAGTACATGAGTCAGCAACTGTCTTCCAATCAATCGTAAAGGAGTGGTCCTACCTGCGGTTGGCGACGTATGTAGCCTCCATCCCAGTCCTGATCGCCACTTCCACACGGATATTGCCGAGTCGGGCCGTGACTACCGTCTTTGAGGTTCCTGTACGAGACCATGCCATCCAGTTCGGTCATTTCTACTCGGCGGAACAAAGGATCAGATTGCACGTCGCTTCACAGTACGCCACTCGCCACGTCGAGTCTCGCGGGCAGTGTCGAGAATCGCAGCGAGCATATAGACTAGTAGTTTACCCGTGAGCGGATCTGAGGCGTACTGGTGGCGGCGGTCGTCGCCCATGCCCTCGCCCATCTTCGCTCTTCCACGTTCGAATCCCGAGTTTCTGTGCTTCAGTCTAGCAGACCGTCTGCCAAATTAAACACTTCACTTGGGTATGTAGACCGCCAACACGCGAGCACTTTTGTGAGATCCGACATCGAGGTATTTCTCAAAAAGAGCTTTTGGCATGCCATTCAACTTCAATATAAAACGATGTAAGCTTTCGGATCGCTTTTGGCATGTATACTTGGCAAAGTCGACGAAGTAGAAGAGCTAGTGGAAGTGCCACTGTGCTTTTCCTTGCAGTACGCACTGCTGCCACACTGTCCGCGACAATTTGATGCTGTTGGAGTAAGCAGTTCCTTGGAGCCCCTCGTGATCTCCCAAGATGACATCAGACCCAGATCTGGCGCATCAAAGGAGCCAGGACGACTCAACAATCTGGACACTCGATACTACTGTTGAAGCAGTCATCACATGGACCGAATGCGTATTCTATATTTGCATATTAAAGGATAAATGAATCACTCTCCGATTTCCCTTCTGAAGCTCAGACTTGATATTCCAACAGATGCAGTTAGAAAGGAGGTAACAGTGAGTCCAACCACAATGATCGACCGGATTTAGTGCATACTAGTCATCGTAGATTTCCGCCGAGCAAGATTGATAAATGTAGTCAGGCGTCTGGAAGATGACGAGACTGATGTGGCGCAATTTGGAGGTGGAGGGACAAAACGAAAGTAAAATAATAATTAAAAGCCACCTAATGAAAGCTAGTAAGTGGTTATACTGCGAGCAAAGTCCTTATGGACAATCTACCTTTTACCAGACAACTACTGTCTATACATCGGCATCGAGGAATGACCAGATCTGATGCGTTTTGCCCATGTGTCAAAAACATCAACCTACATATAAAATTCTAGGTAGAAACATTCGCTGTGTTAGCATTATTAAGAATGCATCTTCCAACAACTTTTTCAAATTCGATCTATCTTTTCCTTGATGCCTGTCAGCTCCAAGGTATCGGCAAAACTCGACTTGCATTTGCAGGCAGCGTACACTGGCACAACCAAGGTACCGTACTTGTCACCGGATTTAACATGCAGGAGAACTATTAAATTGGACCACAAGCACAAATTATACATTTATATGAGATTGAATGTCGGCGGGTGCGAGACAGAACCAGAAAAACCGGAGTTGGAGATGAGCGCCGAGTCCTTTGCGCTGACGCTACCGCCGCCAACGAGCCCCTCCACGTCATCCACACGCAGCAACAACAACAACTCCTCTTCCTATGCCGTCCGCCCATACTCGAAGAACGGAAACGTAATTCACTCCTTTTCACTGCGTTTCGCTAGATGACTAAATATGGCTACTAGGGAGACAATGACCAAATGAGGAACGAGATCGTGCGATTGGAAAGCGTGCTGTCGAATCGAATTGCCGCTCGGTCGCAGCAGGACCCATCCACGTCGTCTTTGTCCGTAGAGCGTAGTAGTAAGATCGAAAAGTATGTCGAAGTCATGGAACTGACCAAGTGCCTTCGTCGCCAAAAGGAGTTTCTACTGAACGAGAACCGCAAGCGTCAGCGTTTTGCTGAAAAAGTTCAGCAAGCCATGCCCGTACGTCCATACCAATTATCAACCATGTAATCTGCTAACGACGTACGCTTAGCCTTCGACGGATAGTTTGCAGTTTCTAAAGAACGTCAAGCCACCGACCGTCTCAGAGCTGCAGAAGACGACTCGAGAGGCGCTGGAAGAGATGCGTGCGTATGACGTCAGCGGATCGTCGGAAGGTGAGCAGTACATTGGGTGGCGGACGAGGCGAGAGGCCCAGGCCATGTACCTCCACATGAGCTCCGAAAAGGACTTTGACGACTCGCACGACATGCAGCAGATCGTCGACAGCACCTGGCGCTACTTTCACGACGAAAACGTCCAGCAAGAGCTCTTCCGTCGACGCACCAAGTTCGTCGTGATCAAGAAAGTGGACGAGAGCATGTTCTTGACGAGACACATTCACCAGTTCACGGGCGAGAGCTTCCCCCGGCATGCCCTCACTCTCGTGTGTCGAGTCTCGTTAGACCAGAACAGCTTCGGCATTCTGACCAAAAGCCTTCCGCCGCCAGCCTCGGACGCACAGCATCTCGTGTGGACAGACGAAGTGTCTCTGTGGACGTTCACAAGAAAAGCGAGTGGGTTTACGCTGCAGATCAAAGGCAAGTACGGGAGCACGTCTGCGGTGGCCGGGAACCGATTGCCAATGCTCGAGAGTTTCTTCCAACTAGTGGACTGGGAGTCGCTCGTGGTCCGACCTCTGTTTCAGTTTTCCTCGTGACTTGATAATGTGAAACCATCCATTTCTTACGACTTGCTTTGTCCTACGTTAACTACCAATCTGAGACTCGAGGCTCGGGTCGCTCTCCTCCAGCGACAGCAGCACCACGAGTTTCGAGTCCAGCGTCAGGGCGATCGGAAGCAGCTCTGTGCTGAGGAAGATGACTACCAGCAGCATCGACTGGAGAGTCAGGCTCCCTCGGTTCACGTTGAACCAGCCCTAGGGCACGATCAGTATAGATAGGAGCACGAGTCGAAGGGATCAAAGTGCATACCTGAGTGAACGTGAGCAGCGTCAGGACGCTGTAGACGATGCGGGCGAGACTCCAGGCCAGAGTGACGTGGCCGACACGCCGCAGTCGGTTCCTAGCTGAAGTCGACTTAGACGGAAAGCCCGAGAGACTGAGTGTCAGGTAGACCCAGGCGCAAAAGATGACTAGTGGGAGGAGAAGATCCATGGCGGCGACGACGTCAAAGATCAAGGAAGGGACCTACGCACTTGCTTAATCTTTTATCAAAACTAGTGTCAACTGTAGACGTACCAGTCGCAGGTGATTTTGGTCTTCATCTGTAAAAATACCTGCTTCTCCATCCAGAAACAGCATGGCGTACAATACCATCTGCGTTAAATACAGAGCTCCGTTGAATATGAGGTAGAAGATCATCCAGCGCCGACGAAAGGCCTCGGCCGAGAACCAGTGACGACGACTCTATGCAGCACTCAATTACTCTCATGTCAACATGCATTGCATGGTTTGTACATACTGACTGGAAGGCTTCGGCCCATACGAGCACCAGGAGAGCGTAGGATGACACGAAGAGGAAATCAGGCAGGTTGAAGAGCACCGCCACCACCTGATTGTAAAAGTCAAGATCCTTTTCGCTCGGCTCGCCATTGTCTCTCCACTCGTTCGGTCGATACACACCTGGGTTGTGTTCCCCACTACTTGGAAACTCGTGTCCTGAAAGAGAGTCAAAGATACACAGCGTGGAGAATGTGGCTGTTCGAAAGAGGCAGCCGAGCGACAGACTCAGCAGCAGGAGCTGCACGGTGCTCCATCCACCTCGGCGTCGACGGTGGTCTTCCGTATTCACAACTCTGCGTATGGACAGCAGGCGATTGACGCAGGCCACGGTCGCTAGCACATAGCACAGAGCCAGAAAGTAGGATGAAAGAGCTAAATTGGCTAGGAACAGAGGCATCTCGCAGCTTGCAGATTTGCTAAAGTTGCTGCAAAAGGCAGAGGTACATTTAGCTAAAGCGTAATCTGCGCTTGCCGTTGGAGACAACGACGAGATTTCACTGTAGTATGCGGGTTTTATACGCTGCCAGAGTCATCCGGGTCGGGAGTAGTTGCCAACTTGTCCCAAAGACGTTGGTTTCCGCCTCTGATGTCTTCGTTAGTGCTTGAGCGCCAGATCATCCAAGTGACCGTAGAAGATTGAGATGATATGGAAACTTCAACATGACCGGTGCCAATCTACCCTCGCTCAACTTTGCCAGCACCGACGATAACAGAGGTAGAGTAGACTAGCCTGAGCAATAAAACTAACGAAAATTACCGAGTTGGATAAATGAAACACATATTGCTCTCGTTGCCACTCCAACCGCACCCACCCTACGCTACCCGGGCTTTTGGCTCTAGCAAGCCTCGCATATCCTCAAATAATTTGACCAAAATGTTTGGCGAAACCTTCAAATCATCCTTATAGGCTGTCACTACTTCTTGGACAAGAGCCGGTTCAAATCTCTTCGATGGGTCCAATTCGGATGTCCGCACCAGTAACTTGGTGAATATGACGGCCGAATAGTATGTCAACGATCCTCCGTCAGTGTCAATCGGCTCTCCAAGGACTGTCCGCAAAGATCCCATTGTTTGAATGATATGGGCATAGGTAAGACCCACGGCACAGTCTCCCCAACACACGTCTTTGATTGATACGACGACCCCTCTTTCATCATCAGACTGGAAGCGCTTTTGAACTGGTTTCAAATGGAGGCAAGTGAGAGCTGTCAGCAACAAGGCATCCATGCGTTTGCGTGTAAGAACCGATTGCACGTTCACTTTTACCGCACCACTACCTTGGAGAATTAAAAGCGCGTATATGACAGTGCAGAGTGCAATATGGCTGCAAGGAGTCATCTCCATACCGCCAACAGCCACCTTTACATCTTCGATTTGCTCTCTATCAACAGACTCCAAACTGGAGACCAGATCTTTCAAGATATTCGAGACATCTTCCTCTGACTTGCGGTCGGACCGGGTCGTCAAGAAGTCAGATAGAAAAGAGTAAGGTTCGACAGTGACAGTCTTCGGTATGCCACCAAGCGGATCGATTTCAGATACGCTGTCAAGCTCAAGTGCTGCATACAGAAGTTTCCAAACTCCTGAACAAACACTTTCGAAAGTAGTCTCGGTCTTGACACTTAGTGGGTCAATTCCTGTTGGTAGCACACGTTGCTTGGTCTGGTGGATATCACACAGCATAGGGCTGTAGCCGGATTCTTCAATCAGAGTAGTATACTTCTGCCGTCTTTCTTCCCCCATCGCCTTTGGCTTTATGACTGATTTATCGGCAAGAGTCTTCAAAAATTCATCCCCCTGACCGTAGAAGCGATAGATTTCATAAAGAGCAGTCATAAGATTCGAGTTTCTCTTAAAGCCTCGCATGCGCGGATTCTGGTAAATACAGTCTTTTTCTCCGTTCGATTTCTTGTCCTTGATCCACTTGACAGCACCCTCTACCTCTTTTCCTCTTTTCAAAAATGGGAGTTTCATTCGAACAGAAAAGTTGGGTTCGTAGTCGTCCAGTGAGTTGCTATAATCATTGCCAAGAGCGATCGCGAGGTCAACCAATTGATTTGGTTTAATGCGGAATTTTTTGGCGAGGGAGTCGGAAGAGTACACATGAGCAGTCACGTTGTCGGCAGATTCGCTTGTCGGAACCGATAACTTCGCGAAAGGAATGTAGGATACGTCCTTCATGCAGTAGAAGTCGGAGTCTTCACCAAGGATAGCAAAAGCTTCTTTCGACCGCACCTTCTGAGCTAGAGTTTCATCAGCCTCTCGTTCTGCCACTTCGATCTTAATATCGAATTTACGAAGTACAGCCACCACTCTCTCGTGCGCAGAGGGTATCATGGTGCTTGATGACCGAAGCTCATCATATAACTCTATCTCAGTTTCCGCATCCACGAGGTTTACTTCCCAATTGAACACTTTTCTCATTACTTTGTCAGCTCGTTCTTTACTCTCCTTCCTACGCATTTGATGCGTTTTTCCCTTGCGATGATCTTCCAGGCAACCACCAAAGCACTTGGGTGGATCTCTCACAAACACAAGCGACACCTTCTTTTTGTGAAGTGTCTCAATCCAATCCGTCAACCACGCTTCCAAGTAGTCGAGGCATCCGCCAAATAGAATCCATGCTCCTGATGATAACTGGTTTTGCTCAATACCATTGCTATCGCAAAGCCTTCTGCACACCCAGTAGATGAAACCATCGAAATCGACAGCTAGCGTGTTCTTATAGTCGTCATCTCGCCTGGTATCCTGTGAAAACGTATGAAGATACGAGTGATCAACTTTCTTCGCAATGTAGCTTTCAAGTCCTTTAATCCCCATCGTGACGTTTAGTTCTGACTGCAAAAGTTCGAATGAAAGGGATATGGTTTCTTTGATCACATAGACTCACAATATATGTTGTTTTCTGTCGCACGCCCTGCTACGGTTGGTCTCCTTCAATCAGAGCTGGTCAACCCAACGTTGCAGCAAAAGATTCCGTCAATTTAGAGAGCTTTCCAAAGTAGCTATGCCCCCGTAGCTACCTTGTCTTGGACGATTGGGTTGAGAGAGAAGTTGGAAGTCGGAGTTTAGGAGCAAATCCGGGAATGAGTAGAAATGTATTGTTGTTCATGAGTTTCTAGATTCTGGGGTTTCATGCTATATAGTAGTCGTGCCGGGACTTGATGAGCCCAGATCTGAGTAGAGCATCACAAAAGGTCAAGCAGCGGGAAGCGAAATGACCGGATACATTTATCTTCTATTTGGTGGAATCCGAGGTTACTCTAGACTGTGGTACCTTTAGTGACATCGATGACCTGATTAATCCAACACCTTTCACTTCGACGCTCAAGATGATCGCACAAGATCAATGCGTTTCTTCCAACTGTCTTCGTTGTGGGCTGCACTGTCGAGTCTTGAGCCTATACAAGGTTGTCATAGGTATTTAAACGATGCATGGGAAGCAAAAAGCATCGTAGACCAGGACAAGATCAGTACTGCCAGTCTTCACTCCATCTTTGTTTCTTGTTAATTGCACTACCAGAGATCATATTGTCGAGTCCAAGTTACTGTTTCTCTTCCACCCGCACTGGCAGGCTACCACGACCTTGTAGACCCAGATAAAGAGGGCCCAATCGATCTGAAAATCGTCTTGTCTGTATTGCATCCTTACTTACTCTATGCTACACCAAATACCCTTCCACGGGCACCTCCTTCGTTCTCGACTCCCTCACCATGTTGCTGTGCATCTGGTGAACTTCCCAATGGGCTTTCTGTATCGTATAAGCAACAGCCACGGCTGCAAACCACATCCAAGTTACCACGTAGATCGTCGCACAGATGATTCCCACGGACAGCACCACCGTCTTATCTACGTTTCCAAACTCTTCGTCGCACTTCACGATGACTGCGATAGCTATGGCTGCTGCGTTCTCCAGAAAGCGCCATCCACTGACAGCATGTACTCTCCGGCTATGCAACACATCCATTGTACTGCCTTCTTTGCCATGCACATTGGCACCATTCACGCAGAAGATGTAGTAGAATGGAAAGTAAAGCACAGCATACTCTAGCGATTTCACTTTGGAAGATGTAGAGTGCGTCATTCCTAGCACCCAATTCGTAAGGATAGAAATGATCGAAGTCAAGGTAAAGTAGTAGATCATGTAACTTCCTAGCGTCAGGGCAATCGTCAGGATCGCAGCAAACCGGAACACAAACTGACCAAACAGCCACATGCTACCAGCAAGACGAATGCCTAGCTTCGGATCGAATCTCGTGAGGTATTTGGCGATACCATGCAACAAGGAGAGTCCAGAGGAGCAGACGGCCCACAGATCCAGGAACGCGAGCATGCGGTAATGAATAGTCGCATTTGCCTGAATAAGAAATAACGGGATATCTCGCACTACAGCCTGCGCGAATGTGACAAATTGCAGATCTTGGCTGAAACGACCGCTTTCTTGTATATCTGCGTTTCGAACTTCGCCTCGGTCTGGTATTCTCAGACCCTGTTCATTGGAATGGGGCTCATTGCGCTCTTGACATTGACGTTCACATATACTAAAGTATGTCTCCACCAGCACTCGTAATTGGAACAGACCGAGGATGAACGCAATTGCTTCGTTGATAGTATTGTTGGCACAGTACCGATTTTTGCTATGCTTCGCCTCCAAACGCATACCAATAACCCCCATCACCACACCATTGAGCACGAGTACCACCAGTGACAGAATATACTCTTCCACCCAGTTACGTTGGACGTACTCAAAGTTTAGAATCGCATCCGACAATACCGTCGACAGCTCATACACTGCTGCGAGCAGCATGAATATCTCCGCCGCGCGTACCATGCAGCTTTATTTCTTCGAATTACCTACTGAATAGCATTGCTGCACTCCATGGAGAGCCAGCGACACATTTTCTGTGCTTTGGAAAGAAACTCGCCACTCATTGCATCTGCGACTCCTGGGGATTTACTTCAACTCGAATGCGTCTCGAATATAAAACGATGCTTGTTGGCATAAATAACGCTGTTTTAATGGACCAATTTGGTGTATTAACTCGGTCGAGGTACTGCGGTTGTCCTTGGCAGCGATCAAATCGCAAGACTGGAAGAAATGCACATCAGTACGATCGAATGGAGTATTTAGTGCTATCATTGTCATTTCGAATCTTTGGATGCGCTTTTAATCCATTCCCAGATATTCATTTGTACAGCTACGGACACTGCATCCCCGTCTTACTCACTTGGTAGGATGAGATTTGTATTGTGGGTGCAGTCCGACGATACAACCTCTACGAAGCAAATTATGGCAGCGACATGTCCAAGGATAAATAAAATGGCTCATTTCGCAAAACATCTTCCTCTTGTATCGTGGCGCATGTGGCACGATCGTCACTCCTACTTGACTGCTGCTACTTCAACAAGAGTTCGTGACTGGATTCAAGACGAATCACTTCTTCCAAATCTGGTGAAGGTTAACCTAGAGTTCCAAGGTCGATGAGAAACTTCCACCTTGACGTTAACGTTGGCTGGATCGAACAGTCGAGAAAAGGTCGACTAGTCCAGTCAGGAGAGGTTTATCAAAGATTGTTTCAAAGTGATGTCTGATGTCTGGTGGGCTGAGTCGCATCCTGAAGATTGTGCGGTGTTCCGGGTGCGGGCCCTCGGTAGCCTTCAAAAGAAAATTAAGGCGACTGGGGGGCAACAGACTACCTCACCAAGCGGTAATATCTGAAAGCCAAACTTAGATCTGGTACAAAGGTCGGCAGCACTCTTATCTTCGATTCGATCGACAGACGCCACTCTCCTCTACGATGCCGTCCACGATGCAGCCATCTGCAGCCTATCGTCCTTCCCTCCCTTGAGCCATCGATAGTAGAGTCACATACGAGAAGAGTCGACCAACAAGCATAGGTACACAATGTGGACAGCACGCTTGGATTTAATTTAAAGTCTCCTGTCTATCGTAGCTGCGCATCCTCGGCGCACCAGTCAAAGTCCTCAAAGCAGCGCGTGTCTTCGTTCGTGAACGAGTTCTCGCTATCGCTGTCGCTGTCCGTTCGGTCGAGGTGAAACGACAGTGTCCGACCGAGCACCTGCTGCTGCGTGAACTGCTGCTCAAAGTGGCGCGTATCGCGGTCGTGTTTCATTTTCGGGATAAAGGGGGGCGTCGCCTCTTTGGCCATGAGCTGGTTCCAATTGATGTCTTCAAAGAACGGGTGGTCCAGCACGTCCTGCATGCTCCGGCTGCCAAGTCTGTCCGCCGGGTCCTTCGCCAGCAGCCCCTTGAGCAAACTCTTGGCTTGCTTCGAGAGGTAGGCAGGGTAATTGACTTGCTGCAGTCGGATGCGCGAGAAGAGGTTGCCTGCCTCGCGACTCTGGTTCGTGTAAAACGGCGGGAAGCCGGTCATCAGTTCATAGAGGACGCAGCCAAGACTCCAGAGGTCGGCCGCCAGTCCGTACCCCTTCCCAGCAATCACTTCCGGAGCAATGTAGTCTTCCGACCCACAGAAGCTGGTGCAGGTGCTGTCGTTTTCGACTTCTGGACGAGCAAAGCCAAAGTCTCCCAGACGAAGGAAACCGTCGGCGCCGATGAATAGGTTCTCGGGCTTGAGGTCTCGGTAGGCAATGTTCATCGAGTGCAGGTGATCCAAGGCAAGCACCATGCATGCGCCGTAGAAAGCCACGTGGGGTTTCTCCGGCAGTCGATTGTTCTGGAACTTGTCGAGGAGGAAGTAGAGGTCTCCACCAGGACAGAACTCCATAACAAAGTTGAGGCTCTCTCGCGTCTCAAAGGCGCAGTAGAGGGATGTGATGAAGGGATGGTCGACGATCGCCATGACCTTTTTCTCCGTGTCGAGACGGCGCAAGTCGAGCTCCCAGTGGGCTTCTCGCAGCTTGCGCTTGGGCACGACTTTGACGGCAAAGAGTTTAGTTGGGTCGTTCCGGAGACAGCTGAGGAGGACGGTTCCGAAGGACCCGGCGCCAATGACCTTGAGTAGGTCAAAGACGACCGGGTTCTTGCTCCTGCGCATGTCGTCATCTTCACACAGAGACGTGCAGGCAGAGCTGGAGAGAGAGGTGGTCGAGGCGGACTTTGTCGGTTGGATGGCGGGGTAGACGAGGTCCCAGTCGTTCATGGTGTTGATTGGCAAGGATGGATGGACGAGACTCCAGGCTTTGAGACGCTGCCACTGCAGGATCGCGGTCGTTTTCATGTACAGAGTTCGAGCGCGTGTGGTCTTGTCGCTGAAAGACCCGTGTAGAGCACCGATTCGAGTGTCGAAAGAAGCTAAGCAGACGTATCTACGAAGACCATCGACGGAACGGAGCGCAGCTGGACGAAAAAGGGAGAATGGCGGGAGCTCTGGACTACTTGTTTGGTGCCCTTACACAATTTTGAAGGGTGCAGACGAAACTGCGGCCGATCATACAAAAGTCAAGTCAGTCACGTCGTCGTGCGCATGTTTCTGAAGCGCATTGGTACAGGGGTGTGGGAAGGTGGTTTAGGAAGCTTTTCGACGCGACCGTAATAGCCACAAGGAATTCAAGGCCAGGAGAATGAAACTGGCATTACGCTTCGCAGATGGAGGGCTTTCTCAGGTCCCCAACGCGCTTCCGGAGCCTTCGACGTCAGGATGCGCAATCGACGACTTGAAGTTCGCCTCAGGCCGACGGGAAACGCAATTCCGTCAGCAGAACGCAAGGTTTATATGAGATGGTAGAAAGGCGCCATGACGCTTCGATTTTGTCGGCGATAGAAGCATAGACAAGGAGAGATGACGACTTGTATCGGCAGCTCTGATGCAGGGTTCTACAAGTACCCGCATGTTGTAATGCGAAAGAAACATACACAAGCACCTTGTAAGGTCATCTACACACCTTGAATCATCCAACAAAGATATTTTTGTAATGTAGACGCAAAAATAGTACGCGTTGAAAAAGTTATGCAAGTGTCTGAATGTATCCGTTCTATCTTTAAAAAGCTCTCGCAGACATTGTCAATACGCTTCTTGTGGATGCGACGGATAGTGTTGAAATTGCTTTCCAATCTCTCCAGTTCTTTTTGTGCTTTTTTGATCACAGTTTGCGCTTCTAAAGAAGACTCTGCTAGATTTAAACTATATTCGGTCTTGCGTTTCACATTCGATATGCTTTAAGGTAGCCAGAGGTGTACACTCCCTAATTATCACATTTAACACGAATCTAGCGCAAGCACACTCACACCAAGCGTACCTTAGCCTCCTATATCAACTGAGTTGCAAGTAAAGAAGAGTACTTGCCCAGAGGTCGCTACGTTCTTCACGGTGGCATGGAGCTTGATAATAGCAACTGACTTGAAAGATACAACCGACTCCATCCACTTCTTTCCACCTATCTGAGATCTTATCTGCTGTACTCAATCGGTTGCTCCCATCCAGTTCTTTTGTAAAATCTTCTTGTTCGATCTGTACGTGACAATGTCATGACATTCAGCCAACCCGAGAAGGCTACTCGATCAAGTGGCTGATAGCACCCACAGTAGCAGTTACGGGAACTTACCATCCGACCAAGGGGCCCCAACTTGACCCAACGCACTCGACATGTAAAATCGAGCACAGGAAATATGCTTGGGGCGCTTGCACTGTACGTATCGATGGCGATGTACTCGGCAAACGACCTGACCACCAAAGCATCAGCGACATTTCTGACATAAATGCTTGGAGGCCGCATTTAGCGTCTTCTAATCTGCTCGAGGCTTCAAGAACGATATCGAGAGATGCTTGCACGGCAAGAAAGAAGTTTACCATTGATGGCGCAGAGCTCTATGACATTGACACCAATAGACCAGTCACGAGTGACAACCTTGTCAAGTGGAGCTGTGAGCCATCAAACGACTTGACCGACCTTCGTACATTTGTAAAACGTCAAGAGAACGCATTCATCTTGAAACTAGGCGCCGATGACCATGATGCTATTCTCGGCAAATATATATCTGGACGATGTTAACATTCATGATCAAAGAAGAGTCGCTACCAAGGAATGTTAAGTGATTCTGTGTGAAGACTGCTCATCCTCGACATCGGCTCGTCGCTGTACCTGACGCCTGTGACGGGCGGATACGCTCAGCTAATCATAAACTGCCACTTTGCAATGCACATTTGCCATCCCGAAAAAAACGGTTAATCTCAGGGAATCCAAAAATCCTCTGTGCTCTCTACAGTCGTTGCACCCACTTCGAATGGCACGGAGGATGAACATGCGCTAGCGGTTTAACCGCCGCAGCACTCGTCTTGCTACTTGAGATCTACACACAGAAAGTGCGTCTGCTTACGAGGAGCGTTCACCCAGCATACCTGTAAGCATTGGTCGCTGATGGTCGATCATGGCTACATGTCGTCAGCCCATCCCACTGTGCCAATCTTGCGCACGCACATCAATTCCAGAACGCGCTCCATGCCCCATGCTTTATCAGTGCAGTCGTAGTCCGCAGATAAATACGCAGACAAGCAGACACTCGCGCCTCGCCTATCGGAGACTAGTGCCTTTAATCAAACGTCAGCATTACCACGTGTTACTCGTACTTTCGCGCTCGATCGCTCGTCCAAACGATTCTGAACCCATATTAGTCTTGAAGTTTGTATAAGTCGAGAGCAGAATCCACTTTGAAACCTCCAGCCCCTGGACGCATTTTCCATTTTCGTCTGGACTGGAAGACCATGATTTCGGAGGTTGTGCAAGTGCTTGGAGCGGTGTATGAAGCGAGCACAGCGACGACGGACATTGTGCTCAACTACGAGTATATCCAGCGTGACTGGATTGACGAGTACATTCTATCCATCATATTTCTCGTCTTTAATGGCGTCTTGCTGGGGTTTATCGGTGTCTACCTCGACTACAAGTCGCGACGCAATACGTTCTTCGTATCCTCCTTTTTAAACGGCTTCTTCTCCTTCTTCATCGGGCTTTTCCAATTTCGAGTTCTATCGGAGACACTGGTCACTGTCGTCGCGAAGCGCAAGCATAAGAAGGAGCAACTAAATCGTCGTAGCAGCTCTAGCTCATCCAGCTCGTCCAGTTCATCGGATAAGGATCCATTGCCGATCATCAGTAATGAGTACGAGCAAAATGCCGATTCCAGTCCTAGGCACACGGCCAAGGCGGCTCAACGTCAGCTCGAGTACGTCAACTTCCTCCAGGCCGTCATGCGAGATGCTCCGATCTTCATCTTGCAGGCGAACGCCACTATCCATTACCGCAAGTGGCAACTGTTGGACTTGTGGGCAGTCGTCTCGACGTCCGTGACGCTGATCCGAGGCATCACCTTGTACTTGTGCAAGAAAGACAAAAAGTTCATTGGCATCGTCAGCACCTTCTTCGTCTTGGGCCAGTTCGCCTTCCGACTAGGAGCTGTGTTGCTCGTAGCGATGACCACGGGTTACACCATTATCGTCTACAGCATCGTCATCTTCATCACGTCCATGGTGTCCACGGTCACACTTCGCTTGGCTCATCCAGACCGCTCTTCCATCATGAAACAGCTCTTCCGAAGCCTAATCCTCTTCCCGTTCTTCGTCTTCTTTATCGTCGATGCGAGTCACGTCACGTGGAGAAAAGGGAAGGCGTCCAAGACCCTCGGCAGCTCCAAACTCGTCGTCGTGCACGCCTGGAGGTTCATCGAAAGCGCCATTGGCATCGCACTGGCGTTGCTGCTGCCTCGGTACACGGACTTTGGTCCTTCCGAGACGTCTGCGATCTGGATTGCCAGCGGCTCCTGCCTAGCGCTCTACGGCCTCAGTGCGATCATCTTTGCTCTCGTGATGAACTACACGGACAAGAAGCACGAGCGGAAGAAAGCTGCCAAGGCCCAGAAGAAGTTTGGGAACGCCCACTCGGACTACACGCCTCCCGTCAGTCAAGTCTAAAGAGTACATAGGAAGGATTCGTGTTTTACGTAAAACCAACAAGCTTTTCATTCGTAACCTAAATCTGGTACCCGAGTAGTGGCTTCCGGCTGTGCACGCGAGGCTTGTCCACCTGCCGCATCAGCTGGAACATGCCCGTGCCGATGCCGATGGGCACGCCCATGATGATGCACTCGCTCACGCCGTTGATAGTGTCTGTTCTCGCGTGTGCAGCGGCGTCGAAGAGATGGTCCGTCGTCTTTTCGAACGACGCCAGCATAAGCACACTCTCCTTCATCTTGGCGATACCGAAGCGCGTAATGCCGAGCACCTCGCCCTTAAACGTCATCACGTCCGACAGTAGCATCAAGTGTCGACGGTCGATACCGATACCGTACGCCTGCATGATGTAGCTGACTTCTGCCGAGATTAGTTCTCTCGCAGCCTCAATACCGAGCGTATGCTCCACCTCGATGATGTGGTTCGACTTGGTGTGCAGACCGTCGACGCCAGGGATGCCCATGACGTCCAAGAGACCGTAGCCTTCCACAAGTAAGTGGTGCGACTTCTCCTTGCCTTCCTCGTAGTTGATGACAGCACGGTTGACACTGGCAATGCCCTGGACGATGACGCCCGGGAGCTCTTGCTTGAGTGACTGCAGACAAAAGTACGCTCCTCGGCTCTCTCCCTTGGACCCTCTGTAGTTGGGAGGCGCCAGGATCCGTAGTTTGTCCGGGCATCTGGCGTTAAGCAACACGTGCTGCTCTTTCAGCAGTTTGAGAGCTCCGCCGGTAGCAGGCGCCATGAGCGGGTGAAGAAGACTATGTCGGACCGACTTGGCAGTCACGTTCAGATGCAGCTGGTCGATGGCGTGGAGGTCCAGTTTCACAGACAAGTAGGCCTGGTCTTTCGCCACGACTTCCTTGATGTGGACGGCAATCTCGCCAAGCGTGGTCTTCTCGATGCGTCCCTTGACGATACGCGCCGACCGCTCGTCGCTCTTGCTCACAAGCGCTGCGGTGATGATGGGCGTACTGATCTTCTTACTGGCGTTGATGATCTCCTTGAGACGAGGGACACCGAGTGTCACGTTCATACTGGCGACACCGGCAAAGTGGAACGTCTTGAGCGTCATCTGCGTACCAGGCTCCGAGATACTCTGGGCGCCAATGGCTCCCACGGCCTCTCCGCTCTCCATGCGTGCTCGATAATACTTGTGCAGAGCCATCTCGGCTAGCTTCTCCACCTGCTTCTTCGTCACTCGGCAAACATGATGCGCCACGAGCCACGCCTCCTCTTCCTTTTCGCTACTGCCAGCGACCTTGGCGTTCTTTCTCCACTCCATGCTCTTACTAGATGATGGGAACCTTTCCGCATCGTACTGCTTGGTGCCGACCTTGTGCAGCCCTCTTTCCTTGAGCTCCTCTAGTTCATCGCTCACGACGTCCATCTTGTCGTCCTCCTTGACACGAGGCTTGACTTCAACGCCTTCGACCTCCGCGTCAAACTCCTGCTCTAACACATCAGCGTACGTACTGACTTGAGCATCCAATCGTTCGATGCCGACGTCCTGCCGCACCTTGGCCATTTGAGACGCAAACGCACCGAAGTAGGACTCGACTTCGGCCAGGAACTTGCGTCCGGTCGGGAGGATCTTACTAAACTCCTTTCGCTGGACCACGTCCTTGGCAAGATCACGAAGCTCCTTGGGCATGAGAGCAGGAGACTCGTGGTCCGGAAGAATGTGCTGCACGTGCTGCAGCAGTCGATCAAAGTCCACCGGCCGGTCGTCTCCCTCCATGAATGCAGGATTCAGACCGTCGTCTCCGTATGTGAACTGGACGACCGTGCCTTCTGAGTTGCGGACCGTCCGGTCGTACTGACAGCTCAGATCCTCCAGCGCCTTCATCAGTCGTCGAGCCATATACCCCGTCTCGGCGGTCTTAACGGCCGTGTCGACTAGACCTTCTCGACCGCCCATCGTATGGAAGAAGAACTCTGTCGCTGTTAAACCGCTGTAAAAGGAGTTGGCGACGAATCCCTTGGCAGCAGGGTGGAGAGCATGCGGTAGGAAATGCGGAAGCGTCCGGTTGACAAACCCTTCGGCGACACGCGATCCGCCAACACTCTGCTGCCCGACACACGCAACCATCTGCGAAATGTTCAAAGCAGAACCCTTGGACCCGCACTCGGCCATGATGCGAGGGTTGTTGTGGAACGGAAGCGACTGCATGCATGCCGCACCGGCCGTCTCACGAAGCTTACCGAGCAGACCGTTCAACTCGCTCTCGAGCGACTGAAGCGCATTACAGCCAGGCTTGAGCGCCAGCTTTCCCTTCCTATAAGCCTCAATGGACTCGTTGGCTGCGTCGTATCCCTTCTGGAGTAACTGCATCTTCTCGTCCACGAGGTCCTGCGACGGCATGACGTCGTCGATACCGATAGAGAAACCCTTGTAGTCGCCCAGCCATCTGGAGCAGAGCTTTGCCAGCCGGTTCATGCACCTCGCAGCCTCTTCATGTCCGTGGTCTCGAATGAGGACGTAGAAGAGACCTTTCTTACTTCCGTCTCCCAACGTCTTCTTCGCCAAGTTTCCACACACGAGCTCACTGTTCCGGAAGCAGACGTATCCGTCCTTATGGCACATGTACTTGTTGTCCGTGTAGTTACGTTCCTTGAGTTCGAGATTGGCCAGAACAGAGCACTTGCTGTTGGGCTTAATGAGCAGACTCATCACCTGCTTTCCAGTCCAAAGCTTCATCGGCTTCAGAATCGCTGGGAACGGCAGGTCAAAGTGCTCGTCTCCGTCGCTAAGCAAGGCAAGTAGCTGACAGAACTGTTCTCGATTGAAAAACTGGTTCTTCTGCGTCAGCAAGTAGCTGGCAGTTAAAAAGTCCTGCGTCGCAGCGACAAGAGGCTCTCCGTTCCGAGGCGTAATTAGATTCTGCTCGACCCCCATGAGCTGGATGGCTTCTGCACGTGCTTCCTCCGTCTGCGGGAGATGCAAATTCATCTCGTCTCCGTCAAAGTCTGCGTTGTACGGAGAGCAGACGCACTCGTTGAATCGGAACGTCCGCCACGGCACCACCTTGACGCGATGGGCCATGATCGACATCTTGTGGAGGGAAGGCTGTCGGTTGAACAGCACAATGTCGTCGTCCTCCAAGTGGCGCTCGACAATGTCTCCGATCTTGAGCTGCTTGGCCTGCTTCTTCCTGTCACCGTACGCTAGGTTCTTTGTGAACTTATCTCCTTCCACCCGAACGATGTTGGCGCCAGGGTGTTGCTTCGGACCGTTCTCGACGCATTTTTGGAGCTTGGCCAAATTGTACCGCGTCACCTTTTCTGGATACGTCATGGTCAGAGCGACGTGGATCGGGACACCCACTTGGTCGATCCGAAGATTCGGATCAGGCGAAATGACTGTTCGACCGGAGAAGTCCACACGCTTTCCAGACAAGTTACCTCGGAACCGACCTTGCTTACCCTTGAGTCGCTGGCACAGACCTCGGATGCTGGTCTTGGTTCCTGGCGGCTTGACCAGACCAGGCGTGTCTCCGTTCATCAGCTGCGCCACTTGAATCTGCAAAAAGTCCCAGTCCTCCATGACCATTTTCAAGCTCGCTCCCTTGAGCAGAGCTGCTCGCAACGCAGCGTTCACCTGGATAATCTCCTGCAGCTTCACGGTCAAGTCGTCTTCGTTACTTCCAGCACCAGTGTCCATCGCAACAGACGGCCGGATGCACACTGGAGGAACGAGAACAGAGTTCAAAAGCAGCTTCTCCGGTCGGCCAGCGTCGGAGTCGGACCATAAGAGGTCGCAATCCTGGTCTGGGATCTGCTGGAAGAGCTGCTGCACCTTTAGTGGACTGAGGTCTTCCTGAGCTTTCGGCAAGTGAGGCTTAATCTCCGGATGGACAGACTGCGCCTCTTGGAACTGGGCCATGAACACCTCGTGCAGGTCCTGCGCTTGCTTCGACCGGAACTTTTCATGCACTAGCTTCAAAGTCGTACTAGTGATCTTTCGGACTGTGCCGTTGGGCTCTTGACAGTAAGGACACTGGACGACCTTTTTGCACATGGCCGAGATACGCTTTCGAAGTCCCTGTCGCCTCAAAGCGTCGGACTTTGGGTCGCGCATTCTACGCAAGTACGTCTCTCGGTCTTGTGGAGACAAGAGAACTCGAGAACAGTTCTTGCAAATGTTTTGGAGGATCTCGAGAATCATCTTAAAGTAGCCAATGTGGAAGACAGGCAGCTCCAGCTAAGATATTCGTAATTAGGACGTTTGTACCCAATAGCAAGTCTTATCAAAGCCAGAAGTACCTTTATATAGCCGAAGTGTCCGACACAATCCGCCAGCTTCTGGTTACAAGTCTATTCGAGTGTCTTGTGTCAATGCCATGCCACTACCAATCATCCGCATTCAATATACCTCACAAACGTCCGTCTTGCTCGAGACACCGAGTCGTTTGTCCAGCACTCCATCCTTGGCAGGATCTCGAGATGGCATTTGGAACAGATCTCTACGCAAGGAGTAAGCTTTGACGAGAGCTATAAAAGTCCATTGAAAACGTACTTGGAGTGGATGCGGACATTCGCAGAGCGCATCATCTCGACGTCGTCCATCAGACCAAAGCCCAGGTGGCTGATCTTTGCCGGACGAGCATTCTCCAGCACAAGTTGCTTCACGAGCGGATTCCGCCGTTCATCTCTCCTCGCCATTGCTCTGGCCGTGCTGCCCAATTCGATTCTAGGCCACCAATCTTGAACCAAAATACATAAAAGACTAAATTTACACTTACGTTCTATACATAGGATCTTGAAGAGGTGCACGTAAAATAGCCGACACAATCTGCTGCCACACACAAGCAGAACCTTCAGAATGGGTCGAGGCGAGTACTATCGGAACAAGTACGGCGGCGGACGAGGTCGTGGCGGAGGAAGAGAAGGGAGAGGTGGCGGAAGAGGCGGAGGGCGTGGCGGTGAACGACAGAGAAAGCCGCCTGGGAACTGGCAGGACTTGAGCCAAGTGCTCCAAGCGATTGATCAAAAGAGCTATCCAGCTTACCACGAGTTAGAACGGGTCTTTTCTTTCTCGGAAGGACAGTTGGCATTTAACCTCGAGTTTGACCATATCCAAGGAGATCCGTTCGCTAGTCCATCCAGAGCTCACGTCCAAGTGGATCCTGCGAGTGCCAACTTTCCACGTGAAACGTACGCGACCAAGACACGCAACGTTGCCCTGTGCGACTACCTGACTCGGCACTTTGCCGATAGTGCAAAGGATGCTGGCGCAGATGCTAAAACCAGTATGAACTTTATAAATCAAGAGATAGAGCGAAATGACTGATGCATTGATGTGTAGAGAGCAATTCGTGGCATGGTGCAAAAGGAGGAGACTTGTCCATCGATACTCCTGGACAGCACGTCTTGGAACGAACGTCAGTGATGGTGTCCGACTCTGGCGTTGTAGAAGTTCGATTTAACATGAATCTCCCAGCTCGAGGTCGAAGCATTTGTGGAGATTGGGCAAGTACCGTGCTCGTGGACACCCTCCCGTCCCTCGTCTATCAGTCTCTTGTGGCTAGCAGTCTTGATATTAACCACGTATGGAGCCACATCCAGTCGATCGAGGACCAGGAAGCTCTGCGGTCCATGCTCAAGTCTGCTGGACTCGTCGCTTTCGTAGCCAATGGTGCCATCTTACCGCGCACAAGCGGTGCCTCTGACCGTCCTCTTTCTCCCAAAAAAGCAGTTCAGTTCGCTTCTCCCCCATCCTTGGAGACATCGTTCAGTCTGCCTAACTCTGGTGACATTCGAGGCATGGGTCTACCTGCTGGCGTCTCCCTCTTTGTCGGAGGAGGATTCCATGGTAAAAGCACCATTCTCAAGGCTCTCGAGGTAGGTGTCTATAACCACATCCCAGGCGACGGTCGAGAGTTCGTCGTGACAGACCCCAACGCAGTCAAGATCCGATCGGAAGACTCTCGCTACGTCTCTTGTTGCGACATCAGCCCTTTCATCGGCAATCTTCCCTACCGTCAGAACACCACGCAGTTCAGCACGGAAGACGCATCTGGAAGTACGTCTCAGGCCGCTAACATCGTAGAAGCGCTGGAAGTTGGCGCCTCGACGCTGCTCATTGACGAAGACACGTGCGCCACCAACTTTATGATTCGGGACTGGAAGATGCAGCAGCTCGTGGCCAAGGAAAAGGAGCCGATTACGCCTTTCATCTCGAAAGTCCAGGCCCTGTACAAGCAGCATGGCGTGTCTTCAATTCTGGTCATTGGAGGAGCTGGAGACTACTTTTCCGTCGCAGACCACGTCGTTATGATGGACAGCTACGTGCCAAAGGATGTGACGAAAGAGGCCAAGGAGATTGCCAGCAAGCATGGTGAGATCCAAGTCGAAGACTTGTTCGGAGGGGTCACGAAGCGTGTGCCAGACCCTAGGGGTTTCCATACCTCTGGCAAAGTCCAGTCTCGTGGCCTGAACCGCATCCAATTCGGTGACGTACGACATTTAATATGATACTAATTGTCGACTTTATCTGACATGATTGAAATGTAGGCGGATCTGCAGCTGGATGGCGTGGAGCAGATCGTCGAGGCGAGTCAGGTGCGAGCAATTGCCGACGCTATTCTCAAGTGCCGTGAATACATGGACGGAACGAAGTCACTCAGTGTACGTGCAACACTGACTAGAACATAACTATTTCATTTACATAAATCAATCATCGTAGGAAATATTGGATTTGCTAGAGAGCGAGGTGGAGCGCACTAAGTCGCTGGACGTCATCGGCACCCACAAGAAAGTTGGTTTTTACGCCCGACCACGTCGATATGAGGTATATGGCTCTATATTTTAGGTTTGTTGAATGGTATACTAAAGATTCGAACAAATGCATAGCTTGCTGCTGCGATCAACCGACTGCGTGTCGCTACGTTCAAGCAGTAGGGGTGATCAAAGATGCTTTCAGTATCATTTTGAAAAGATGATGAATACACTTTGTGTATGCTATGCAGACGCATTCATTCGGCATCTAATCACTCGTACGCTTACATCTCGTTCATGTATGCTGACTGTTATCCTGCTCTCGTTCCATTGCTTTGAAATGACACCACCATGGTCATTGGCTAGTTGGATGACGTGGAGGAAGTGGAGCCACCAGTCGAGCAAGGGATGGAATATACTTCGCACGTCCTGATGCTTAATAGCTCGCTTCGAATGATGGGCATATGCGTATACAAGGTCTTTCGTCATTTGAGAGATCTGGAGTGGATGGCAACACATCAAGCGGGAGCTCAGACGTAGTGGATTCTGTAAGAACTCACAAGCACACTCCCAACTAGACGCCCCGACTACTGTACTTGGAGGTCGCCAATGCACTTCAGGCTGCAACACCACTCTTGCGGCTTCCACTAATAGAGCTTCACTCACGAGATAGGCTTCGAAATTCAGAGTCGCATGCTCAATGCTCATATGGACAGTCGGTTGCGACCCAAGTTCTTCCAAAGTATCCATTAGCTTTCCTATGGCGCTTTCGATTGACTCCGGTCGTTCATCCTCAACCAGAGTCTTCATACCGCTGGCTGTTTCCGTCTGATTCACAAGCAATATGCGCTCGTACGGCACCTGTGCTGCATTTAGCTGTCCACTGCAACTCCTTATAACGGCAGTTGCATCATCTACTGTCCAAATGTAGTGTCTACTGACAATAACAACAATACTTTTCTGACGGACAATATCTTCCAGATCTACAAATCCGGTGCTTTCGAAGAGTGTTGCAAAGTGCTGAGATAGCAATTCCAGCAACATGGTATCAGTGTGATCACGCTTTGGGCTTGTAAACAAAACCAATGTAGGTAATTTAGCGTCGCATGTAGAGCAATGACCGCGACGGACTTCTGATAGCAAGTTCAAGTCGAATTTGCTGTATTGCAAAAGATGCTGAAGGTGGTGCATGCGTGCTTCGTGCTCAGAATCACAACACTTGATAGTAGCTTGAATGGACGTACTAGTTGCTTCAACTTTCTCTTTTTCTTCACGTAGAAACTTGGAAGAACACTGTGGGCATCCGCTGTCGTCAGAGCTAGTTCGTTCGTTAAACAGTCTACTCCATACATTCTGACAGCGCAAGAATTCAGAAATGTTGATCGTTAATTCATGTACTCGACACAGGCTGGATGTCGCCGTGAGCGACAAGTGCATACGTGCCTTAAATGATTCGTACGGGCGTAAAATTGAAAGTGTACAAACGTAGAAACTACTCCCGATCTTCATGCCAAACTTGGATAGTCTGATGATGTAGCGTTGGCTTGTATCGGTAGCAAAATTAATCATGCTATTACGTCCCTCACATTTGTGTCTCCAAGCAATGTGCTCTGAATCATTAGATTTAGTGCTCTTCATCTCAAGTAAATCATTACCAATAATTAAATTTGATGCAGAAACTGAAACTTCATCCATTCTGGTAGAGATGCCCATGAGGTAGCTCACGACAAAATGTATATTTGTGGTATCTGTGGTTCGAATGTAAGCTGCTACAATCGCAAACTCAAGCGAAAAGGTAGTGGGTAGCCTCACACCCTCCTTGTGTAAACAAACAAGTGTTGGGTCACTATCGCGTATTCGAAGTGGTGTTGGGCACGGATCTCCGGCCCAAACGAGTCTGTGTTTTCTTTCTCTTTGATCGTACGTAATATAGAGGTAGTTGCAAAACCTAGACATACCATCTCGATTGCGAGGATACTGCAAGGCAAGAAACTCTGATCGCGAGACATCAAGTATATAGCGCCCTTGGTTTAAAAGCCTGTTGGCTGTGATCCGGACGATGTCAGATGATTTCTCGTATCCTCGTATATCATATACGCTGATGCGGTACATTTGACCCTTGAATTCTTTAAGCGTTGAGAAAACGGCTCGGGTTTGAGGGCATTGAAGTAAAGTTAGAGTTTCCCTCGATTTCGACTGTATTCGTAAATGTCGGGCTATCGCTTTCGACAACAAATCCTCTCTTTTCATCAAAGCAGCTTCTAGTCTACACGGCTCTGATCTGTAGGAATTGATTTGGAATGGTAATACCACAACTTCTTGTTTCATATCTACTTCGTCCACGGCATCCAAGCCTTGACAATCAATATTCGTTACCTTACCCATTTCCTCGTCCATATTTATGTCCTTGACAAGGTCTTGAACTGGATGTTCGTTCAGTTCATCTTTTCCCTCCAATTCAGTCTGAGTACCATTTCCTACATCCAGTCCTTGACGTTTTTCTTTTCGGCGATTGCTCCTTGACACCTTGGGAAGATTTTTTCGAGCTCGAATGAGTAGCATCCGTTCCTCATCTTGCTGTCGACGATCTTCCTCTATTTTTTGCCGTGCTTCTTTCTACACGTGCTTAATTAGCACTTAATCACATGCGTGCATGCATATCTACTTACCTTTACTCGTTGTAGTTCTGCAATTGCTAAGTTGACACTCTCAGCTTTAGCAACCAAATTGTCCATTTCCTCCTGAAGGACATTTCGCCGTTCTTCCAGAGCTTCTTGAACAAAGTAGGCTTTATGCATCGCTTTTTTCCGGTAGTTCTCTTTAAACTTCCTTCAATAACATCAGCACACTTCAACCTAAAGTGAGTGTAATGTGCTGCTTACCAAACGTTGGAAGCTTTTGACAAATCCTGTACTTGGCAGCGACGCATCCACTTGAGCTAAACGATAAGATTTCCAATGAGGACGAAAGAACTTTTGCTAGCAAGACTTAGACCGTACCCCAATGTTTAATTCATCCAAGATTCTAGCCGCAGTAGCCAATTGTTTCCTTACTGCACTCATCTTGTGTTCTAAGTGACTACATCAACAAGTTGACCGTGAGTCACGTTACCGTCAAGTGACTTGATATATACTTGTTACCGCTTTTGATTCATTAAGATGCTTTCCTTATCACCTTTGCTTTCTCCGAACTTGAAGGTTCTGTTTTTGTATTTTTGCTGGAGAAATGCATTTGCCTTGCGGAAAGTGGCAACTCGTCCATGCATACCTTCTTCTTCGATTAAAGTCATCTGCGCCTTTACAATACGATCAAATTTCACTGTATCTTGCTTGACAGTCGACTTTGCGGGCGGTACTGTAGACGTAGAATTCAATGACGCCAAATGCGTACAACTGTCCTTCAATTGATGTTGGCTATCCATGCAAGGAGCATGCAATTCCTTTGAGCTACCTTGGAAACGTTCGCGGATACTGTCGTCCAGTGTCGTTGACGTAATGAATGGATTTCGCAATAGCGAAAAGCCTAGCCAAGATCTGAGTTCCTGAACTTTGTCCAGAAAATCAAGATCTGTCGTCATCTCTAGTAAGTAGTTCTTGTCGTCATAAACGTAGTCTTTTGGTATTCCATCGTTCACCAACATCCACCACCTTTCAACTGCCTCCACTACATCCACCGAAGCTGCCCGGACGAGTAAAAGCCAATCGCCTATTACTTGTAATAGCTTCTCCTTGGGTTGCTTTTGCTTTCCACCAAATATCTTCTTTGCCGATACTGGTGCCACACCGTGATCTTTCAGACTTGCTATCAGATCCTTGAGCTTGTCTTTATACCTTTCTCGCACAGCAATCGAAGACTGCACCGCCATCTCTGCCTCCATGGCCGCAACATTCGGCTCCATGACTTAGAACCAACTCTCGGATGATATGAAACGGATGAATCACTTGCTTATATACTATTTATTTCTTCGACTGGAAGTCGTCCGAGTCCTTTAAAACAACGATTTTAAACTGAAGTGCTTTTTCCTTGTTCTCTTCCGTGCCTCGAATGAGCGTCAATTTGGCTGACCCATCCGCCTCCTCACTTTTCTTGGTCACCCATCCACCGATACCAAAGAAACTGGCGAGACAAAGGATCGGCGTCGTCTCGCGTGACTGGTCTATCCACAGTCGTTCGTACGAATACAGTCCTTTGCCCTGAATCCTCAGGTACCCAAATCGGTTTATGCCAAAGAACATTTTCGTGACTTCACTCTGCAGTCCGAACAACTCTGCATCACCGCCCAGTGTGTATGCTCGGAACTTGCAATGGTCCTGCACCACTTCTGGTCTATCCAGGACGTTATTCACTTACAATAGTATGTGTATTGGCTAGACGCACTTGAGAATTGGAAGACCATTCCATTCGCACAGAAATCGACCGCTGCCAACCTCTTGCAAAGCACATCGCATCAACAAGTCCACTTGCAACCACTTGGACGACATTTCCTTCGTTCGAACAGACAATCGTTGCGTCTCTCGATTCAAACGTTCCGACTTTGATTCGATGGTCTCCAGATGCTCATTCTGACTCGTCAAAGCGTCTCCAATAGCCATGGAAGAGTGCTTTAGCTCTTCCAATTGAGGTGAAAGCTCATCTAGAAATCTATCTTGTTCACGCAAAGTTTCGTATTGCTCTTCTGCCACTTCTTTTGACGTCTTATCCGTCGAAGGTTGTGATCTGGCGTTTTGCGGAAGCGGCTGAAAGGATGGTGTATCAGGCTCTGTCTTTTCTTCAGCTATGCTTTGATGAGCAGTGTCGTAGTGGTGTGCTAATTGGCTTTGCGACTGGTATTGCACGCGACATTCTGGACAAATGAAGCCAACGGCGATCTGTACGCACGAATAGATTCTGCATTAAAATTCACTATAAACCTAGTGGCGGTCATAAAACACATACAGCTTTGGTCTGAGAGGAGTTGGTGCTCGGCAGCTGCTCAGTACGCTTGGGTCCAGATGTGACGGCGTTAAAGAGCCATCCAGACCAGGTCATGCCACTACGCTCGCAGTAAACAAGGTCAGAAAGCAAAATTTAGGCTGAATATTTCCACTGCACACACCGAAGAACACGCTTCGATTGGTCCACGGTGTGCTGAGCATCATCCAGTCTGCGTTCGCTCCTTCCCAATTGCTCTACAAAATTCCAAGATAAGCAAGCCACATCATTTAGATGATACAAATCTTCAATCACCAGATTGCGTGCTCAGCTCTGTAGCAGTCTCCCGAGCAACTTGCAGCGTTTCTGCTATCGCCCGGAGGCTCTGCTCTCGGCGTTCCTTGGCGGTAGCTCCTGCCGATTGCTGCTCCTGCATTCGTGTTCTGATTTGAGTTTCTTGTACCGTCCATGTACCATATGGACCCAACGTATCTGGTCGTCTTGGACTTTGTATGCGATACAAAAGTAAAGTGCCCAGGTGTCAAGCTCGTAATTGACCATGCACCCAGTTGACAGCTAGCGCCAGTTCCGATTCGACCGCAATATGGACCAGAAACGAGTGCGTTTCGACAAGGCTGAGATTTGGGAATTCAAGGTCGGCCACGCACCGTGCTGCGTCCCGGAGAGTGGCGGACCGCCCATCGGACTTGTGGGAAAGCCCTTGCGTCACTATTGGCTCCCCATCGATGGCGAGAGCGACTGCGAGAGCGACCTTACAGATGGCGCAGACTCTTGTTGCGATACGACGGACGAGACTGTCGTCATTGCTTGCAAGTCGGACGGTCGAAAACGCACGATGTGCCAATTTTGGGTCTCGCCGTTCGACCGAGCTGAAACGCTCATGCGGGATGCTGGGCTCGACGCGGAGTATGTCGCTGAAGCTTGTAAGCTCGTACGGGCGATTCAGGAATCTAGGTCAATTAGTCGCTGGGATGAGAGGACAGAACCCTCCGCGATAGCAAATAACTTGAAGGACTTTGCCCTGCCTCCAGCTCCCGTCAAACGGGAGAAGATTGTGCTGCTCTAGACACGACAGTATGCTCTACCAAGCTACTGAGTTTTCGTAGTGCCACGCTAGTTTCTTTACTTAACCAGGTGAATCTATTTCTGATGTTTGTACCGTTTCATGCAAGCTATCGCAGTACTTCATCCTACTTGGACATCATGCCGCTGCTCTTTCGTCGTAGGCGTCGACGAGAAGAAGCGAGGGCTTTGGATGCGTCTCCAGAGCTTCAGCAACTTCAGAATGAGACAGCACAGCTATTGCATCGTATCAATCGCCCGGCTCGTTCACCTCATGTTCCAAAGCCAAGAACCACCATCCAGATATTGGAAGTCGATGACGAAGACACGCAAGTGACGTCCAGCACATTTGCGAAGAGAGCAGTGCCAAGTGCGACCAGTTTTTCGTATCCAGATAGCTCAGCGCAGTTGATAGACTCGAATGAAAGCGACTTTGTAGATGAAGAGATGCGCGTTGTCATGAATACGGATACATTTGTGCCAGACTACTCTCCATCGAAGCACGAATTGGCATCGCAGCAGCAGAAATTGGCAGGTGAGCAGCATCGTCTGCATGATAAGGCAGCGAAAGCAGCAATGAAGGAGGTAGCGAAAGAGAAGGCAAAGGAGCATTTTCGAGTGAGGAAACGTGCGAATCCAATGGATCTGCACGCAACAAAAGTATAGTTTTGTGTTTGCTCGTGACTTCTTTGCGTTTGATTCTAACATCTTGACGCACATGGTAGATCCAATCGCTGTTTCGAGGCTCTCAGACGCGTAGACAAATGCAACAGCGATACAAGAAGAGGACCCAACCATCGGCTCAAGCCTCCGATGCTCCCACCTCCGTAACGGATGCTGTATATGGAGACTGGCATCAGATACGAGATGTACACAAGCAGGAAGTGTGGTATTATAATTCTTCTACAGGAAATAGTCAATGGGAACCTCCTGCTGCGTTCCAGACTGCATCACAAGTGGCTTTGCCGACATTATCACCCGCATCTCCTCGATTAGAACCTCTGACACATTCAGTTTCCACACCAGCTTTGTCAACTCCGAGTCTTAAAGTAGAGCTACCTCCTGTATCTCCATCGTCTTCATCTGTCCACTCATCCCGTTCTACACTGACGCCTCGACCACTGACACCGACGCTACCGTCATTACATTCTAGCGACAAATCATGGACAGCCACACTAAAGCCCACTGACTGCGATTCTGTCATCAATAGTGACGACTCGGTCCTTGGCACAGGACGAAGTGTGGACAGCATGAGGCTTCACCAAGACGCGGAAAGGATGAATGATGAGGAAGGTCCAGAAGCAGATACGGATTGGCACTGTAACGATAAGCTCTTTAGGGCTGACGGTTGTCGAAACATTTCCAAGCTGAGAGAGACTGTACGAGAGGCTCTGCACAGCTCAAAGTTTGATTCCATCTCATCACTCCTGTCTTCGTCGGTCATGCTCAAGCGTAAGGATCCATCCTTATGGAGCCAAACTGCCCAAAGTCGAATGGATCATTCCCAGCACAATCAACGCGATGGAGAAGCAACATCAGTATCCAGAAAAGTTGTGTTTGGGAAGAGGCAAGCTCCTGCTTTCGTTGCTGCGATGCAAGACAAGTCAAAGCAATCAAAGAAACAGTTGAGAGTGAATCGGACACCTCAGAAAGAAGTTCGATCAGCTACTCGAAATCCACTTTCCTCAGCTCCTCCGATACGTGACATGACCGACATGGGTTTCCAAGCTGTGTCAGATCCAAGTAAAACTATCCAAATGTCCAATCCAAAGGAGAGCACATCCATTTGCTTCAATTGCTGGAGTTCATCCACAGGTCGAAACTGTGAAGCTCATACATCAACCAGTTCACTGTTGATAAAACCATCGGAAAGTATGCTCATGTGCTCGAATTGGCAATTGAATCAGTTGCGTAAAAAGTATCGAGCAGAAGAGCTGCAGGAGATATTTGCTCGACAAAGCGCTTCACTTCGATACAATAAAAGCTTGAAGCAGTACATTACCGTCACAGAGTGCCGACATCCAATCTATCGCACAACGAGTGCAATACTGTCCGGTTGGAATGCTCGCCTTCGACGGACGCTTCGAGCCAGGAGCTGGTTACGTTCATTCCTCGAACAATTGCAAGCTGGACTGGTAAACCAGGCAAAGCGGTCGGCAGTTCCGTCCATGATGCGACTTAAAACAACGCTTCAGAATGGAAAGTGGTGCAGTAAGTACTCGGCATCAGTGCGTGAGTATCTACCAGTTGCACCTGTCACGTCAAAGGATTACTCTGGTCAGTCATTTAAGACGCTGCAAAACGTCGTCTTGGTGAACCCTTCCTATCCTCAACAGTGTAATTGGGTCTTTGCAACGGAATACTGCACACCAATCGAACTGTATAAACCTAGGCATTATGAGCTCCCACCGAAACGATGCGTCCCGATGCCAACACCGAGCTACCTTCATGACCTTCCACTTCCGGTTGGAAATGTTATTATGGATGCTGCGGACGTTGTGAGTTGGTGTGAACGACTTTGCGCTCGTACTGGAATCGCTGCAACGAGGAAAGCTCTTTTGCAAATTAAGGCATGCAGTCCCCCAGTTGGAGTCACGGAAGCACGCCGGACAAAGCACGTTACTCCCGTTGTCGTTCTCTTTGCCACGTTTGAACGGAAACCGACTGGAGACGGCATGGCTATAGGTGGGTTTGCAGTCCAACTGCTGATCCACATGCTCGTCACAACGTACGTGCCAGCCCAATTCGGTCTGTTTGTCGTATTCGACCGTCGAGCTATCTGTCCATCCATCACAAAAGATCACAATGCACAATACGCATGCCTACTAGTGGATCCGACAACTTTAGCGTATGTATATCGTCCGCTAGAGCATGCCCTGAATGTCCGTCGCCCACCCACAATTGTACTAGCAACAAAGAGGAGGCAAGATGAGACGGAGGCCGATGCGCTTCGAAGAAGACGCTTTCCTTACAACCGTCCAGAGCAAACGGGTGAAGAAGAAGGTCACGGCTTTCGGACGTTTTTACTCTTGGATGAGCTGGATCGAAGTGATGAGGCGGTAGTGCAAGCTGTGGCTGTCCGACCGTCAGGCGACGTCGTGAGCGCCAACCAACCGTCCCGTAATCCGACACAAACGACTCATGTCGATCGGTACTATGTTTTTTGTGTTGCTACTACGAAAGAGAACTCGCCTGCAGAGTTCGTTCACCTGTTGTGGATTGGCAAGTCCAGTCGCAACCAGCCCCAGTTCTTCACGACGCTAGGCCAACAGCAACCTGGAGACTTCATGAAGAACTCAGATCCGGACGGCGCCATGGGTGTTTGCAGTGGGACTGTCTATCGTAGTTGGGCGTATGCTCAGTCGAGTCCGTATGAGCAGTTCCAGACGGATGATGGGATCCCGTATTGGTTCGACCGGATCACAGGTGAGACGTACTGGAGTCGACCTGTTCTGCCAATTGAAAAGTATCGAGGCAAGGATGGTGAGGTTGACGGAGTGGTTGCGGATGGTGTCGGAGAAAAAGCTTCCGTCGGAGTGGGTGTTGACAATGCTCGCTATTCACAGGAGCACGTTCGGAAGTATATGAACAAGGCAATGGAGGACAGCGAAATGCGAGATCGGAGACTTCGATTGGTTGCTGTAAGTGCCAAGAAGGACAACATTAGCGTATCATTGCAAGATAGAAAGGAGGGAGGATTACAAAGGATCAAACCAAAAGGTATTGAGCGCATTCAAGTCCCAGCACTCTCCTTTTGCTCGAATAAAGTAGGCTCAAAAGAAGCTAAGCCCAAGCTGAAAACAGCTCGAGAGGCTAGTACAATACAAATCGATGCCAGCGTAGACAATGATGACAATATTGATTCGGAAACAAGACGATGGATCCAGACGATAACGAAAGCGTTGAATGTGAAGAGTGAGAAAGACACAAAAGGTGGCGAAATGCTGCAGCTGGGCATTGGCCTTGGCATGGGACTAGCGCTGGGGAAGAAACAGCGACCAAAGTCGAGTGATGGCATTCGGAAAGAAGGATCGAAGCAAGCGGAGGAGTCTTCTCATGACGATATTGAACTATTACCGTCTTTCGCGCTATCCAGTCGATCGCAGGAGAGTTCGGAGCCACCTCTTTCTACAAGTCGATCTACATCCGACGTCCCACCACCGGATATTGTAGATGAAAACGACATTTCGAATGAAAAGAAACCTGGGTTCCTAGGACGTAAACTGCCTGGTAAAGGAGAATCATGGACACCTCGGCCAGTAGATGCCACGGGCGAGAGTCAGACGGCGGTGCCAGGCACGGATGGACAGTTGCATCAGCACGTATCGACACTACCAACTGACTTTTTGGAAGTCGTGAGTGGAACGAAGACGTGCCCTCTCGAAGCGAGCTACTTGCCTTCTCACAAGAACACTGTAAAGACTTTCAAATCAGCTATACGAACACAAGCATGTATCTAAAAGTATTTGACTATAATAGAACGTTGGCAAAGGAGTTGGAGTCATCTGGCCAAAGCCGTCGTTGGAGGAGTGGGTAGCCATGGGATACTCTCCCTGGTCAGCCGGTCGGTCTGTATTCAACACAGAGTTTATAAGCAACCTACTTCAGCAGTCAGAGATATCCGAGGGAGGAGACTACTTGTCAAAGATGGACATTGGCAGTGATAAGCCGACTACCATGGGTGACCAGGCAGCAAAAGTATCTGAAGAGCAGCTGCACGCTCAGCAGCTTGACTCCTTGTTCAGTCTTTGTCGTCACGGCAAGTATGAAGAGCTCGAGGCGGTATGTATTTCGATATTATAAGAAATTGACACAGTGGATTGAGCGAAACGTGCGCGAGCAGATGGTCACTAGTCCAGATTGGGCACTAGACATCGACGCGAAAGACGCGCTGGGAAACACGTTGCTATCTGTTGCTTGTCAAAATAACAACAAGCGCATTGCGAAGCTCTGTCTGCGTCGGGGAGCCGACATTAACACTCAGAACGTACGTCTGTCATCCTTTTGGCTATCCTGGGCATATGTCATGATAATTTTACGATAGGTCAATGGGCAAAGCATACTTCATTACTGTCATGTGTATGGATTCCACGACCTGATGGACTACTTGCTCAAGAAAGGAGCCCGGGACGATCTGGTCAATGCGGATGGTCTCACATGCTACGAGGGTTTGGACAAGGAGACTATCGATGCCATCTAGGACTATATCGCAACACGAAGAGGTCGTAGTTGACAAAAGATGATTCATTTATCTATTGATGTAGTGAATCAAGTGCAAAAGGATGGAGAAGAAGACGTAGATGCAGAAAATCATAAAGCCGTATCCACTTCCGATTTGTCGTGCGCTCTCCAAGATCTCATTGCTCTGTTCATAGCACCGTCATTCGTTGGTAAACTGGTATTCATAGAATCCAAGTGGAGATAAACTACCTTTGTGAGGTTGGACTTTGTACTCTGTGCATGCTCCTGAATCAGTTCGATTTCAGATTGCTGCTCCGTGATTTTGTCGGCAAACTGGCCCATCAAGCTTGAAATTTCGGCCATCTTCGTCTCCATAAGTCTATTTGTCCATTTAAATGATACCTGCTACTTCAGCAAGACAACTGTCGCGTATATATGTACCTGGCATCCTCGACGTTTTCCTGCAAATGGCGATGTAGCCGCATTTGCTCTGCTTGAAATCTCCTGTTTTCTTCATTGTCCAGTCCATTCGATTGATTCACTTCGTCTTCATGATCTGATTCCCATTCTGGCAATTGATATTCGAAATCATTTGTAGACGCTTTTGCTCTAGCGACTTCGCTCCTGTTGTTGCCAACTGATTGTTGAGTAGACTTGTTTTCATCAAGTGATGAAAGCTCTTGGTCCGCCCATGTCTTCGAGAGTGGTCTCGTCGCTTCCCTTTTAGCTTTCTCTTCAATGAATGCAAGATCTGCTCGCTCTTCTTCCGGAAGTAGTCTAGTGTATGCAATCAAAATAAATACCGAAATATATAGTTCGAGCATGCACAATTTCTACCGAGGAGAAAGCAGAAACGGCTGCTCGTAGCGCACTTTTTGCATCTTTTTCGTCGTATCCGCCAGACTTTTAAGTCGCTGAGCATTGCAATATCAATCAATTAACAAATGGAATATCAGCGACTAGGAATGGCATAACCAAACCTCTAATAGATATGTGACGATTTCTTTTTCATGCTCCACGAGCGTCACGGAGAGTCTGCTTGCTGATGTAAAATCTTTCAGCTCATCAATCTTGACACCAAAACGCTTGACCAGCTCTGTCATATTCTATATACAGCGTCAAAATGAGCAAAAATTACCTCCTTATAGCCGAAGCAGATTAATGCCAAGACAGGTTGTGTGTACATGGTCAAATTCATCCTTATCGCTTTCTGGAAGATTGGAGCCCTTCAATCGGATAACGCGCTTCGGTGTAAGGTATTTTGGCTTCATTTCTTTCATCACTGCTTCCATGGCTACCAAATGGCCTTTCTATCAGTTCCGAAGTAGCCATTTTGGAGGATACGTAGCTCATAGATTAGCGATAACCGTTTGCAATTTGTTAAAGATGCAGTTAACTTAGCCTACCAGTGTAGAGGCTTCCTCGGAAAAAGTTTTAAGGTGCGACGGAAGTGCTCTGGGAGCTACCACGTCCGCTGCGCCTGCTGTAAGCTCCTCAAATTCCTTCGTTCGGTTCATTTTCGCGTTTGTGTCACTATTTGTTGTCATTTATTTCTACATCTAGTTTAGATATACTAACGCATTGAATTACAGAATGTATATATATTACTAAAACATCTTCATGAGGCAAGTTGATTTAGCAACTTTGGATTTTAGACAGATGGAACCTTGAGAATGGAGGATTGCTAATTTCAAGTTGACATTTCTGATGATACATTCCCGATTGAGATGGTTTTCTGACGAGTTCGTATCGTTAGCACAATAAAATAGAAATGACTATGGACGCTGTTCAAATAGAGATTTTATTTTGGTGAATGAATAATACCACTTTGTGATTTTAAAGCCTGCTTTTATACTGCTATGCTTTGCTCCCTTCTGAAATTTCAGAAATATTGTATATCCGTATTCTATTCGGTATCGTACATCGAGCTTACTGCTTGAAGAAGCTGTACGGTCGACGCCTACCATAACTTTTAAATGAAGGTTGCAAAACAAGTTCATACAAGCGGTTTCTTATAGAGGTAGTGACAAAGGAAATATTTTCAAATTACTCTTTGCGTTTTTTAAATCATTCCCGTATCAAATGTAGCATAGTTGAGCACTTTTAAACTTGGTCGTCTCTTGGTCTTCTTAGAAGGATATGCGAATGCTGAATAGTAAAAGAATGACTTTTCGAAAGCAGGCTAAAGAGACAAGGAACTTTAAATTCTTAGGCAAAAGCTTCCTTAACTACTTTCCGTAGTCGGCATCGGAGCAGAGATGTTCCATGACATCGTCTGAATCGTGCTTTGTGCGAAAGAGGTAGCTAATGTGGAGAAAGTGAGTCAGTTGCAGCAAAATGTCACTGGCACGACCAACAGACAGGGTACTTACACTTCTTTTAGGCATGAATCGGGTATCCGTAACCTTATCTCCAGTTTGATTTTATTGCCGTTCTCATCTCTTTTTACGTTATCGTTCAAATATCTATGCGGTTATCGAAGCATTATTCAGCCTTTAAACTTAATATGTTGAGACGTCTACTTACAGATACTTCAATTTTGCGAGCTTCGAGTACCAGCTCTTTTTCGTGTAGAAAAACCCTGAGCCTCCTTCCTTCACCCTTGGCTTGGGATAGAATCGCCTACCAGCCAGCTTATTGTTGCTTAGTTGCCTAGAATGTACAAAGTGTCCATGATAAGTGCCATGTATTAGCACAAAGTGTTTTAATGTCAATTAGCATAACGTCATACATTCTCTCGATCACTGGTATGTATGCGCTAACGTCGGTCATGCCATTATCTTCCATAGATCTGCATTCAATTTATCCGATATCAGAGTAAAGAGGAGCGTTGGTAGTAAATAGATACGCACACTTCCTTCAGCTTTAACCAAGATCCATCCCATGAGTCTAACTTCGTTTGATCTGCGACACTGTTATACGTTCAGTATGTGAGCTTTATAGGATAAATATTGAAGTACTGTCACGTACAGCTTTGAAACCGAACCGAGAGTATGAGCTTGCGGATCGCCAATTGTGCTAATGCTATTCCGACTCAAAACACTATCCAAACTGATTAGTACCATGCTGCCTAGGAAAAACACATTAGTACGTACACAGTTTGGAGGCTTGTACACTTATCTCCATGCAAACTGTCTTTCGTCAGTAAATTCGATGACAAGTCCCTGCAGTAAATTTGCAAGATTTAGACAAAGCCACCCAACACATTAGATAAACCTTACAAGTACTGAAGCTTCATCTTGGCGCAGTCAAAATCAGTGAGCTTATTGTTTGAAATATACCTAGCTCACACATGAGGCGTCAGTAACGTAGGCAAAATGACCTACTTTCCATATCTTACGCCTCTTGAAGCTTAGGCATCTTCGCTGTAAAGCTGTGTAACTGGTTACTTTCCAGATTCCTATGTATACCCAGAGAGTAAAAATTCCGTCGTAAACTGGCAATAGTCGAAGTCTTACAAACTGGTGAGAAGGTTCCAGCTGCCAGAAATTCTTTTTAATTTGCCTCCGTTCAGTCGTCTAATTTGTGTAAGGTAGAGAAATGATAGCAAATTATCTACGCCACAATGTTGGTACAAATACGTACAGCTTGCGAATGTTAGGAAAACTTTTTCCTTTCACATCAGAGAAAAGTGTACGTGACATGTGCCTGTTTCATGAAACATTTAGTCAGCGTAGTATGGGCACTAGTCATAATCACCTCCGACGTACAAATCTCTTAAATTTGAAAATTTTCCAAATATTGTTTTGATTGGATTTGCGTCAATGCGACTACACGGATGCGGTAAGCCAAGGCTTACTTTTAAGTATATAGACCAAATCACTTTACATAGATGTAGCGTGTCCAAATTGTTCCGAGTCGAAAGTTGAAATGCTGTTGTTGCTTAATAAACTAAAATATGAGAAACCTTAGAAGCCTTGTTCGTATGTATTTCGAATAATGAACACCAATGGTACTGCAAATAATAGTACATACGCGCTATTAAGGTTTCTCCATTTACCACGAATTTCCTGGAGACTTCCATGACTACAATTGCTAATATATGCATGCTAAGGGGTCAATACGTGATAGACTAACTAGGGTCGTAGTTATAAAGCTTTACATTGTGTGAAGGTTGGGAAAGTTTGCTGCATCCAGTACTTTTAATCTCGAGGAGCTGACATCCCTAGTAGCATCAAAATTTAGTTTGTGCAGAACTTCACATTGGACATAACCCAATCAGACGTACAGCTCCTCTAGGTTTGAAAACGTTCCGGTCACTTCTTCGATAGGGTTCCAGGCGAGGTCACTGCATGCATCAAATAAGTCTAGATGTGCGTAATTTATTACGATATCAATATCCGTACAGGATTTTGACGTGTGGGAATTGGTATGCATGAAGCTTTGTGATCTTGTTCTGTCTCAGGTCACTACAGTGAGAGAAAAGTTAGTATTATGTTCTACTGGCGTTTTATATGTTTATCTACATATGCTCCATGTCGTATGAAAAGGTTAAGTTTGAAAGATGAATGTCGTCAATGCCTCTCTTCCGATACGGGGTGCGAAATAGGTTAATGTTGTTGGCATGCGTGCCAGTCAACACGCTCAGGAGGATGAGAGGGGGGAGAACATGTCGGATAATATGCTTCATTATAGTTGTCATTGCAATGTAGAAGTAGAATCAAAAGTGAAGTCCTAGGCTATCCGGCATAGACACAGAGAATCAACTTATACCTAGGATGTCACCATACTCAAACAACCGAGGAAATGTTGTGGCCCCATGATTTTAAATTTGCCCGAGGTGCTCAGCTGTTCACTTGCTATTAACTACACATGGCAGACGAGTGTAAGTTGATAGCCACAGGAACCCATGAACGCATAAATTCATGTCTACATTTTGACTTTGTACCTTCAATGACTAGCAATGAGGAAATGTATCGGCTCAGGCAAAAACGACACCAAGTACATGAAAAGCCACGCACTCGCATACTGTACTCACAAAAGTTAAATGTAACTTTCCAGGTTCAATGCATACTTCGTATCCAGCGTCAACGCTGTAAAGCTACATACCACAACGGACATCTCTTCAAACTACACAAATGTATTCAATTACTCCGATGGAAAAGCACACATAGCATACTATACTTCATCTACATCTACTTGCTCGTCTTTGCGCTGTCAATCGGCACTAGCCGAGCGTGGCGACTGCCGATCGCTCCGTCAGCCAGTTTTGATCGTTCGTGTCCTGATTTTGTGTTTTTTGGTCTGTACAGATATTTCTATGCAGCATACTAAAATCCTGTCAAGAAACCTTCACTTCCTTTTAGTCTGCCTTTACTCAACATATGAACAGACTGAACAAACACAAAATCAGGACACGAACGATCGAAACTGGCTGACGGAACGATCAGCGGTCGTCACGTCCGGTTAGAGCAGGCTACCAGTAATAAGACAATTAAGTAGATGTGGATGGAGCACAGTATGTCGTGTGTGCTTCTTCATCGGTGTAATTGAATACATTTGTGTAGTTTGAAGAGATGCCCATTGTGGTATGTAGCTGTACGGCGTCGACTCTGAGCGATAAAAATGGGTTGGATCCAAAATGATATTGTTCTTTCACTTTTATGCTGCGCAGGTGTGTCCATTCTAGTGCATTCGTCAGCTATTCAGCTTGGACCGATGATGTCTCGACTGCACGTATTGAAGGTACAAAGTCAAAGTGTAGACAGAAATATATGCAGTCATGGTTTTCTGTGGTTGTAAACTCCCAACCGCCCATCGTGTGTATGCAATGGCAAGTGACCATTTAAGCACCTCAAGCAAATTTGAAACCATGGGACTGGAACATTTGCTCGGCTGTTCGAGTGTGGTCACTTCCTGTGCATAAGCTGATTCTTTATGTTTTCACCGGATAGTATATGCTTTCACATTTCATTTTACTTCCACTCTGCAAACCATGATTTGGATGAAGCGCCGGAGTGTGCAAGCCATGCTGCTCTTCCTCATTGTCGCTATGTGGCAAGCTTTGGCACCAGAAGCCTACGACTATTCGTATGATGAGTTTGCCCATAAGGAGCTTGATGATAAAATGTTGTCCGCTATATCTTTTCCTTACGACTTGGAAAAAATGTAGGTGAATAAACATTTTGCTAATGAATACTCTACTAATTTCTGATCGTAGCGACTTGAGTGGAAACAAAATGAAAAAGCTTGATGGAGCCCAATTTCAGCACATAAAAACTCTGTACAGCGACTTTCATTATTTATCAGGGACTAAAGCTTGACTGATTGAGCGAATGCAGTGTTCTTAAGAATGTCCCACTTCAAGAGATGTCTGGAAAGTTTCCAAAGCTGGAAGAGCTGTACGTCTGATATGATCTTGAGTTGTGTGAAGCAAGATACTTACTATAGAGCGGATGTCACTAGATACATGGCCAGTACGTCGATCGAGAGCCTTGATGGAGCAAACTTTCCGAATATTCGAAAACTGTATGTATTTCTACTGACACTACAATCTTGATGGTCGAATATTAATATTGCAAACACAAACTCTAGCCAAGTCAATACGTCTTCATTGGGCAGTATCACTGGCAATTGGGAACAACTACGACAATTGTAAGTCTTTTATTACTGTCGATTTACGGCATTAACTTACAGTTTGTACCAACGCAGGGACTTGGCAGAGAACAAACTTCATACGTTCGAAGCAAAGATACCTAAGGCCAGGACAGCGTAAGACACATGCAGTAAGCCCTATTGCCGTATAGCTAATTCACTACGCACAAAATAGGAGTCTTCGAGATAATCAGCTCACAGATTTTGATTGCGCCGAGACAAAACTTGCGCATTTGTAAGACACATTCTGCAAGACTTTTAGCTTTTTAGAGTTTATAAATGTCGATGACAGGGATCTTTCGAGAAATAAGTTGACCAAGGACAGTTTGCACGGAGGAAAGTGTTCAAGCCTCGAAACTGTGTATGTACTGATCTGCATTTATTGAAGCATGAGACTGAATGGCTTCAATAGCGATTTAAGCTATAACATCATCGAAAAGATTGATAATCCACAAGCTCATGTGCTCGGCTCGGTTACAATACTGTACGTGGTAACAATTGAATTTCCAATCTAAGAAACTCGCATCCTGAACGTACGACAGTTTCGCAGATCACGCGGCATTAGACTCGTGGGATGGCTCTTGGTTAAACCTGAGGGAAGTGTACGTATACCTCGGCTGACAATCTATTTTTATTCTAAAATCGGATACATCGGATGTAGGTATATGGAGCACAATCGTTTAACTTTTGTTGGCGCGTGGGTTCCAGTGATCGAAAAAATGTATGACATCGTGTTAAATAATATAAGGAAGATCTTGTGCTTATAAATGGTGCTCCACGTGAACACTTTGTACGCTGTAGGTATCTCAAGCACAACAAGCTCGTTAAAAACAGATTTCAGCCGAAACCGAGACGTAAAGCGAGGGATGGGTTCTTGTCGTTTTCGTCACATTACAAGATTAAGCTGCCGAGGCTAAAGTATTTGTAAGTCTTGCGTGCCTTCTCGTAACCCTAGAACAATTTGACATCCTTTGCGTAGGGATTTGTCCTTTAATCTCGACAAGGATGAGGATGGTAAACAAATCAAAATGTATCTTCGCTGGACCTATCCGGAGACGCTGTGCCTAGAGTATCTGTATGAAAGAAGCTAGTCGATTGCAATGCTCCACGCATATACTAATTGGAATATATTTACTTGGAATAGCAATGTCGACGGCAACTATCTTAACAGCGATAAGGTTTACGTACCCATGAACACGAAGAGCGAGGACAGCGCAATGTATGTTTTAGTGGTGCTTCGACTCACTAGGTTTATAGATTATATCGTATTAATTTGTTTGTGGATACTAGAATCGACCCATGGGGGATGAATGTTCTGGAAGCAGGCTGGGATAAAGCTCTGTATCTTGGGGACGACGTTTCTTCTGGTAAATCGGATAGCCGGCTTGCCAAAGCCTACTGTTGAGAAAGCAAAGTGCATAACTCACATGGATGGAAAACTGTCAACCGAACACGGCACTAGCATTCAATACAACTTTTTCGGTCCCGACATCACTAACCTACTTTTGCATTTGTTACGTTGGCATTGTTTAAGCTACATTCTCATAAGTTTAACGTCAACTCTAGATATTAAAGCTATTTCATACACCTCGGACACTGCAACAATGCACTCGCTTAGCATAGAATTAGGCGGATTAGATGAAGATGCAAAGCTAACACGACAGTCTTGGACAAAGAATAGAAAGTGTCATCACGTTTCAGCTAACCGTATTAGAAATCCATTTGAAGAATTGTAATTGAGACGGTAAATCGATGCTATACAAAGCTACCGACGAAAAGGCAAGATGTTAAGACCACAACTTTAATAATCCTTGTCTCTTAGACGCATGAAGGGGAGGAAGAGAGCATAGCTAGCTCGTATGTACATTCTCTGTCAACATTTACATTATTAAAGATCTATTTAATACCCAGGCTGCCTCAGTGTGGAAAGTTGCATCATTCGACAAAAGCAAGCAAGCAATGATGACTCTCGTATTTCCCTCACTTGATACGACGTCATATCGTATTGGTTTTGAGGAAACATTCGTGCATCAACTACTTCTCCAGTGTGTCGTCTGTTACGCAAACTACAGTAGCTGCATCGTTTCTTGAAATTCATTAATAAGCGTGACAACATTACTTCGATTGGTCTCAAAGTGTCCTTCCCGGATACAATCGGTTCGGAGCGACCATTTGCAGTCCGACAGTGACTTGTCTAATCTAAATTAAAATGTAGGATCAACGAGACCATAGAAGTCCACATCAGTAGCAAAGTACAATCAAATGTCATTTGGTACATTGCACTTCAAAAATTGTAGCATAGAGCTGACAAGGATGTAGAAGATACTTTTGAATCCTGACGATCATAACCGAAAATCAGTTATAAGATGTCAAACTCGCCTACTGATATTCAATCGCTTATAATGCTTCTCTCCATCTCAAGCACACAGCCAAAAGCTGCCGTCAATGTCCTCCTTCCAACGAATCCTCCACTACCACAACCATCCACAGACAGCAACCTGTAGCCCTGGAGGGCGCGTCGTACCACCACCGTACCATCGTCTCTGGTGCATGTCCAGAAAACACTTCGTATACGACACTCTTCAAACACACGTAATAAATTGACTCTCTGTACTTACTGTTTGTATGCTCCTGCCCACCCATATCTTTGCTGATTTTTCCTGGGCTCATTCCAAGATTTTCATCCAAGATGTCAGATCCCCGTCCCGAAGACCAAGAACCTGAAGAGGAGCAGGGCGCGCACGACTTCGCTGCCGAAGAAGGAGAGCTCCGCGTCTTCAACGAGACCCCGGACATTCGTGTCACCGACGCACGCATCGATGAAGGCTGGACGCGCAAGCACGTCGAGTACGCCGTCGAGGTTGAACCTTGCCTCTGCCGTATCCACAATCTTGTCTAATGTACGTTTGTCTCTAGATCGAGTACCAGGGCTTCACGCGCAAGGTCGAGATCCCGCGCTCGTCCATCGAGTCACTCTGGTCGTTCGTCAAGCGGAACTACAAGACCTTCCACGATGAATCGGAGGAAGACTTCCCCTCGCTCAGCGAGCTTTTCGCGTCCAAGGCGGATGATGCGACTTCGGACGAGAGCAAGGAGCTTGTGCAAGAGTACTTGAGGAAGGTGGCGGCCACCCCCGAGGTCTTGAACACGGCTTTCGTGGCAGCCTTGTTCCAAGTGAGTCACAAGACCTTCCACAAGGAAGATGGCGTCACCTCCATTCGTGAAGGATTCCTCAAGGTGTCGATGCGACTCAAGGAGAATGAGAATGAAGAGCTGCAGGCGAAGAGCTTGTGGAACAAGTTCACCTCGACGTTCACCGGCTCCAGCGCCAAGCAATGCTGGGTCGTCCTGCACCATTCGTGCATTGTTATCTACGAGAACATCACGGACAAGCATCCGTTGGACGTCTTCCTCTTCGATAAGTCGTTCAACATCCATTCGGATTCGTCCACCATGGGCTACCGCGCTGCTCTCTCGCTCTCGAACACTTCGTTCATTGTCGAAATGGAGGCCAAGACCAAGCAATCCATTGCGAAGTGGAACAATGCCATCATTGAGGCGGCGAACAAGTCCGAGTGGACTCTCGACCACACGGACGACTCCTTTGCAATTACGCGTACCCCAACTGATGTACCTTCATACGCTCGCTGGTTCGTCGACGGCTCGGGCACCTACGAGGCCATGTTCGACGAGATCTCGAAGGCCAAAGACCAAGTGTTCATCGCCGGATGGTGGGTCTGCCCCACAATCTACCTTAAGCGTCCATTCCACAAGTACCCCGAGTCGCGTCTGGATCAATTGCTCCAGAACAAGGCTGCTGAAGGTGTCCAGGTCTACGTGCTCATGTACAAGGAGGTCGACATGGCGTTGACGCTCAACTCGGAGTTCTCTAAGAACGTTCTGTCGCGTCTGCATAAGAACATGCATGTCCTGCGTGACCCAGACTTTATCTTGGAGCAGCTCGGCATGTACTCGCATCACGAGAAGATCGTTGTGTGTGACCAAAAGGTGGCCTTCGTCGGAGGTCTGGACATTTGCTTTGGCCGTTGGGACACTGGAGACCACCAGCTGTACGATGAGGAAGGTGAAGACTCCATGTTCCCTGGCAAGGACTTTTCCAACCCTCGTATCAAGGACTTTGTCGAGGTCAACCAACCGAACAAGGACCTGATGGACCGTGACACATGCCCCCGCATGCCATGGCATGACTGCCACTCCCGTGTGGAGGGACAACCTGCGCGTGATGTAGCTCGGCACTTTGTCCAGCGCTGGAACTACGCCGTGTCCACGCGCGAGCTCAAGGAGGACCAGTACCACCTCATCCCGCGCACCGATTACACGACTCTCAAGCGTCTGCACGAAGAAGAAGGCGTCGAGTTGGAAGACGTGGATGTCGAGACGGAAGGCTACAGCATGGACGACGATTCTATGGCCGTTGCACGCGGTGTTCCGTGCCAGACGCAGATCCACCGTTCGTGCACGTGGTGGAGTGCCGGTACGCCGACGGAGCAGAGCATCCAGAACGCTTACATTCGTCTCATTAGCGAAGCTAAGCACTTTGTGTACATTGAGAACCAGTTCTTCATCTCTGGACTGGAAGGCGACGACGGCACGCAGAACCGAATTGCGGAGGCCATCGTGGAGCGTATCAAGCGCGCCGCTGCGAACGACGAGCAGTTCCGTGTGATGGTCATGATGCCTTTGATGCCTGGCTTTGAAGGCATGCCTGGTGAAAAGGGCGCTTTCAGTCTCCGAGGTGTCATGTACTGGCAGTACCGTACGATCTGCCGCGGCGAAGGCTCCATCTACTCTCGGCTCTTCCAAGAGCTCGAGGACGACCCGTTCAAGTACATTGCCTTCTACGGTCTGCGCAAGTACGATATTCGCCACGGCAAGCCGGAGACAGAGGAAATCTACATCCACAACAAGACGATGATCGTTGACGACCAGCACGTCATCGTTGGTTCTGCCAACATCAACGAGCGTTCGCAGAACGGAGACCGTGACTCGGAGATTGCTGTTGTTATTGACGACCACGAGATGGCCGACGCTTCGATCGCCGACGGAGAGGGCCAGGTTGGCAAGTTCGGCCACTCGTTCCGCATGCGTCTCTTCGCGGAGCACTTTGGCATTGAGCCTGGTACGGAACGCTACGAGATGTACACGGATCCGGTCAACCTCGAGTGCTGGTTGACGCTCCAGGATCACGCCATGCGCAACACGTGGGTGTACGAGAATGTGTTCACGTGCCAGCCTACGGACAGCGTCCGCAGCTTTGAGCAGCTCGGCGCGGAGCACACCGACTCAGAGAACAAGGCCACAGTGCCCGACACGCTCGGACCGGGCGGCCAGGAGGGCGGCTTTGCCAGCCGTCTGGCGGAAAGTGACCAGCTTGGCGGCGTCAAGTCGCCCCAGCGCCAGAAGTCGCAGCGTCAGCACAGTGAGGACGAGCGAGAGGAGAAGACGAAGAAGATGGAGGACCAGAACAACAGTATGATGGGCTACCTGCGTTCGGACGAAGAGATCCTCGAGTCCAAGGACGAGCTGGAGAAGATCATGGGCCACGCCGTCTACTTCCCGCTCAAGTACCTGGACGACGAAGACTTGTGTCCGCCTGGCTATTACCCCGACGCCCTCTTCCAGTAAGCACGACGCGAGGGTTCTTTTATTCTTTGAGTGAACATGACGGAGGGATAAGAAACAAGCAAAAACAATGGGTTTCAATTGAATACGGTTCTTTGGTTGGCTGCCGTCGTGTGATGGAGGTACTTGTTGATCGACTGAGCTACGTTAGCAGTCTGTACGCAGGTGATGCTTTGCATGAGCATGAAGGCGATCAAGCGTGTCCTAGTTGAGGTTGGGATACTTCATACATATGCTTTCGATCTATCGCTTCATGGAATACGCTCTCGTACGCAAAGCTTTACACGGAGAAAGAAGCATGGCACCTAGAAAGCGAATCGTTACGCTCTGTACTTGAGCGATACTTGGTTTCAATCTGCCTATCAGGCGACATTTTGCAGTACGATCAACTCAGTTACCGGTAACTTGGAGATGGTTAAAAAAAGTTGAAGATTGAAGCCATGTTCGTTGAGAAGATAATCGGGGAATATGCGGGGAAGAATAGGCGTTAATTAAACAAAAACGATAAAATCTTCATCGGTATTATGCCTCGATAATCGCTCTTTATTAACCGACGGAAAGGTAGATTATGTCAAAGGGTATATCGATTTAGGCCTAATTTGCGCCGAAAACGTCATTTATGTGTTGCAAATTCCACACTACTCATGCTACAGCGAGCATGGCAACGGGAATCTCAATTTTAACATAGGATAGAACACGAGGGCCGATATGTATTAATAACATAAAGTGTCATCTCCATTGCTAGCACCGGCCACTTGCTGTTGTGCTCCTAGCTTGGCGGAAAAGATACATTGAAGTGATACGTAAGCTTTCCAGTGGCAAATAGCAAAGCAAAATCGGCTATTCTGAACGAAGGCAGAATTTCCGGATTCGATTATCGTTTATAGAGCTATATAAGGTGAATCCCCAATTATGCCAAATCGGTATTTAGCGCGAACACGGCCTGACGTTTGCGATGGGATTAATAGAAGTTAGCCATTTTCTACGTCCCGAGGTATCACTCATTGCGGTGCTCTCTAGACACCTCAGAGTGGTAAAGGCGTTTTGGGTTGAATAGGCCTACTATGGATCATGCAAGGGCAAATCGTGAAAGTCCTCATTTACGATGGCTTAATTTGCAAATTGTTAAACGTTTAACTGGGTGCGTGCTGTCATGCATGCTTCAAGTATTAACTTGGGTTCCAACTTTGGCTCACATACGTTGTACCATTATAATTAAAATGAACGCCGAGATATTCCTAGTAGCGATGCGAAAGGTCAAATTGAGATGAAGCAGCTCCACGTCGTATTATTATTATGCGAGCAGATCCTGGACTAGACTCTACAATTTCTTTTTCGAATGCAAAGCTTCGAGGTGATTGCGACTATACCTTAGACGTCTTACCAGCTGAACAAAAGTTAGTTGAAACATCGTACTTTGCTGCAGACGCTGGTTCCCAAAAAATATCGATTATCGTACGTTTACTTCCTTCATACGACTATGGTGCCTTCCGATATGCACGCTTCCTATCTTACTTAAAATGAGCTTACCTTGTCGAAACCGTCCTACTTTTTAAAGTACATTGCATTTTAAATTCATATTTAAACATTAAGACATGTTGTACGCAGAGAAATCTATCTGGTTTACATGAAAATGCGCATAGGTGCAGGTGCCTACTTAAGCTTTCGTATAGAACACTTATAAAAACTTTACCGGGTTCTTATCGAAAGGAGTAAATGCAGACAAGAATATCGAATGCTTTTTAGCTTCTAGAGAATATCCAGATACCCAACCGTAGATGACTTCATAGGTGCTTCTCTAGCTCTGTGCATCAGTCACGTCTAGTTCACTTCCTGATCACCTGTATCGTTGCCAGTACAAATTATAGAGCATGGGAAGCGAGAGAAAGGCTCGGCCAACGAAACAAGAGCACGTTGGACTAGCGTCGCTTCCCGACTTCTTCATGAATGGTGACCTGAAGTCATCTCTTAGTATGGGGGATATGACTAGTACGAATCGTATCGCTGCTTTTGAACAATTACATTCTTCTCGAGAAGAAAAGAAGAGTTCACAGGAAATAGCGGATGTGGTAATTATGGAGTCGACCTCATCCATATCGACCGAAGCACTTGACTTACGACCAGTTGCCTCCTCAAGTATATTTAACTCACAAGGAAGAAATGCGTCCGATGTAGCCTCAACATCCACGCTGTTTTCCCTTGCGAATGCTGGAGTTGTCTTATCTATAGTTGCATCTGCATTCATCCGTCAGCTTCTTGCTAGCTGCGTCTTACCAACGATCATCAGCACTTCACAAAACGCTTTCTTGGACACACATAACACGTCACAATTTCTTCATGCCAGTGAGAGCTGCTCTCTCTTTCTAGGCATGTTATCAGACATAATACCGCGGCAAGCTAATCAACGCAAGATAGGATTAGCCGGATGTTGGATCTGGGCGTACCTTTTATCGATGATTTTGTTCATGCTAACTACAATGTTTGATGACAAGATGGATGTCGACTACGGCTCTCGCTTATCTTCCGTATACATGATCATTGCATTGAGTCTAGATATGGCGCTAGTTGGCATTCGTGTCGTCTCAATTGCTTTTATAATGGAAATCAGTCAGTTGGAACCGCTTTGCCGTCGAGGGTCTTTGCTTATCAAGTTTCTGATGCTGGAAAAGCTTTTTCAAGTGGTTGCCATCACCTTCTCTTATTCAGTTACAAAAGAAGGTAATGCTATGGTAAGTAGGAACGAAAGTATGATTCCGGACGCTCATGATTACCAAAGCAAACTCTCGATGAACATCCCTCTTATCATCATGGCCGCCATATCTCTGGTAACGATCCTATTCGTCATACTCAGTTCGAGTACGCAACCATTCGTACAGCCTTCTCGATCCACTATATTCGAGCCAGTAAAGAAGGTATGGTACGCGTTATCCTATGAAGTCGTAACACGAGTACTCACCGTTGTCGTCTGTTGGAACTTTTGCATGAGTTTTCACCTCCAAGACGTTGACACGGCCGTGTCTCGTCTTGTTAACATCACTCTTATCGCTCAGCTCTACTGCGGAGCAATTATCTGGCGGCTCCTCCTTCTCGTCATGTTCGTGTTATGGCTTATGTACCTAATGAACGGCAGCTGGAACAGACTTGGCATCGTTGCTGCCACCATGAACGCTGTTATCAAGATCGTTATTCAAGTACCAATTTCCATGGGTTGGCTACAAGGATTGCCTTTTTTATTCATCATCCTCGATGGTCTACGAGGATTCGTAGCAGCAGTAGCGGAACTTATCCTCTTCCTACCTCTTATTGAGGTACTCTGTCCAGGAGGAGAAGGCACCATGTCTGGCCTCTTCCTATCCTTTGTATCTGTTGTCAAGTCTACAACACTCACGATATCACGCATATCCATCCTCGAAAGTCTCGGAAGCAACAACTCGAACACAGTAGTATTGATGCTCGTACTAGTGGTTGCGGCAGCACATTTAATAGCTTTTGTACCCGTGTGGGTACTCTTACCTCATCAAAAGCTTGACATGGAGAACTTGAAAGCGTATGGCCGAGTGAATGGAGTTATACGCAAAGTACTTGTCGTTATCTTCGTGCTGCTAGTCTTGCAGTTACTAGCAGCTTGCTCAGGAATTATGTAGTTCAATATACTCAAAATGAAGATTTACATCATGAGTCACAGTATTTCTAGTAGCACTTCTCGAAATGAGACTGAGCTAGCGCCAGATCATGGACACTAGTGAGAAGGAAACGCCAAGCAGAGAACTCAGACATGCGTCTACAAGAGTAGAGGTTAGTTGTGAGTAAACCAAAAGGAAATAGTGAGTTAAAATTATTTGATCCATGCCCTCTTCACAGAATTTTCTATTTATTATGCAAGTCGATGAGTCTCAGGGTATCGATCTACCTGATATCCCAAGTTTCCAGAGAATGACAGTTAGAAATGAGCGTTAGGTTTATCCAAACAACCTATTCTCCAACACAAAACGCAGCAATGGACACAAATGATGAAAATGGCGAATCCACCCACGCGTATGAAGGAGAATCCGAAGACGTAATTCTTCACGGAGTAAATCTAGCCAACTTATTAACACATTTACATTAGACCTCCTCATCTGTTTATCGTGTCTTTAAATTAGGAACGCTCCTCTATCTTTGAGACGTGCGTTCGTCGTGCTGGTCATTGCATGTCAGAGGGACTTACGAGCTATAATAACGAAGATGTGGAGAACGCGATCATGTATTTAAAACGGGCGCTCTTCCACGTCGATTTCGATGAAGCAGTTTATCACTTTGAGTTTCTTGACAAACATCGAATTATCGTTAATCATATACGCTTACCAGCTCATCGTAATCTCAGCTTGTGCTACCTTCAGTCGGACGCGACGAAAGCCTTGGAGCACAGTGAAGCTGCACTCCAAATTAATTCGGAAGACTCAAAGTCGTTATGGTACGCTGGCCGAGCAAATTTGCTCCAAAACGATTTGGAGAAAGCAAGGAGTTACTTGTTCCGGTGTGCCAAAATATCTCCGCAAGATCGTTGCGTTCGCAAAGTATATGCCTACCAAAAGTGATACCAATGCTACGGATTTTACTTAAGCAACTTGTCTAGTCAATTGGAGAATTGAAAGAAAAGGAGCGCCTACAAAGACAGAAGGATAAAGCACTGTGGTCGGGAAAACTGCTTCAGAAAACGGAAAAAGAGGAGCCCGTGTCTCGCGGAGCAAAAGTCCCAGAGAACAACCATCAACCGCTGTTACCTGCGTTGATAAATATGTTTGGATGGACACCATTTTTGGCACTTGCCCTCGCATTGGTCCTCACGCTGGTCAGCTACAGTATCCAGAATGAAAGTGAAGCGGAATAGCTTTGTTTAATCAAATCGTTTATTACACTTATGTCATCTGAAACCAACGTTCATCATATTAGAAACTAATGTACTTTGGACAGGGAATAAACTCTCGTACTACCTTGGCTGGTATCTCATTCCGGCGAACGTCTAATAGCTCCAAGTTTGGACAATAGCGTTTGGAGATGCATCCTGGACGGAAGGCATGCCACAATGCTAACGCTCCTGCCGTACAGATTTGATTGTGCCTGATGTCTATGACTTGTAAAGTTTTTAGGACACCAGCTAAAGCTGCATGAGCAAGCTGTTTAGCCCCTTTATCCCCAAATAGATTGCCTTGCAAGTACAGCTTCTCAAGCACTGGCAATTTCTGGCATGAGATAGCATCAAGGATGAACTGTAGTGACTTGATGTCCACATAATTGTACCTCAGATCAAGTACTTTCAATCTACCGCCAGCACCATCGACTCTGAAACTGTCACTCAGAGCAGCGATGCTAGTTGATTTGAGGCGGGCATATCCGAGTGAGAGTACCTCCAATTTCTGACAGCACCCATTTTTGAAGTAATGCGCCAGCTCACATCCACCAGAATCATTTATATCACGAGCTTGAATCTCTTTTACATGCGGCCATTCGTCCAAATTAGCTGAAAGCATACGTTGGTACCCTGGGCTCATACTCACTGACATTGACTGTGGTTTGGATGCCGTACAAGGAGGTATCTTGAATGCGGGACTCAGATGCAGTGTTGTTCCGTCCGATGTTGCTTGTTGTATTGCTGAAGATGTTGATCGAGGCAATGCAGGAAGAGTACCATATCTCCTTCCGATCTCCTCTGTGTCACGTATGATATTGCTGAGAGCTTCTTCTTTAGCGAGGTTCTGAGAATTTTCCAAGTCTATAGCAGATTGGATCTAAACGTGTGATACGTGATACTTTAGTCTTCAGACCTAAGAATTGCAATCATGGTAGTGCATACTCGATCCTTTTCTTCATGGGCCATTTTTGTTTGCATTGCTACAAAGTCTGCATTCGTTCGTTCTTGCTGCCTAACGCGATCTTCAAGTGCAAATTCCGTCAAAATCTTGTCTCTTGCTACTGCTTGTCGAACTTGTTCATCCGATTCAAGGATTTGGCGTTGATACTCCAATCTCATCTCCCGGTTGACATGCCGTTGCTTTTGTCGCTTCTCTTTCCGCTCTCTACTAGCTACTCGCTCTTGACTACGTAAGAGATTCTCTTGCTTGACGCGTTCCTCATCAGCCCAAACCTTTGACATTATAGCGTGATATCTTGCCTGCTCTCTCATTTCTAAAAGGGGATGACGACGATCTTTGAGCCATTGTTGCCTCTGCTGTAGGAGCCTTTCACGCAATGTCTTCTTTTGTACAATGACTACTTCCTCTTCATCCTCTCGTGAACCTTCATCATCTGACACAGAAGAACTGGAATAATTTAACTCACTAGACTCTAGCGAGCTAGAATCCAAACTCTCGCTTCGTCGTGGCATTACAAGATCGAAATGACGTACTTATGCGGCTCATAAACGTCTCGCTCTAACATCATTTACAGACTCCTGGTCTGGTCAAGGATAAGCACAAGTGGAAGGTGGTACATCCAGCCAGATCTGAGTACAGTGGTTTCAACCTCATACCTATAAATATCCTTTCTAACCCTTCAATTACATGTAGCCTTTCGTTAACCACATTGCATTAAGCAATATACAGTATATGATTCAATCATTTTGCTGTACCAACTGAACTACTCGGAAAACGCAGTGATCAACATCAAACTTTGTCCACCAACAAGAAACTGCGTCGATCAACCTCTAAGCCCACATTGACGTCATCAATATCTCTTCCTGAGATGAAGTAGATGGGGTGACAAACTCTGCATACACTAAAAGAGCAGATACCGTAACAATGACTCTCTATCGATACGAAAATGCTCTCCTCCCTTACCACAATTGTCCGGCAGTTATTTTATTATTCCACAT